>WNGS01167793.1:2500-27167 GCA_020271785.1 Procambarus virginalis | reverse complement strand
ATTGTAGGGCATGATAACATGCTGTGTAATTTGGCTCAGCGGCCGTTATCCAGTGTTGGAGCAGTCCAGTCTCAGTTATCACTTGTATCCTTTAACATGATAAGAAAAAGCATTAGTCATTGTTTTGTACACAGTTTATGTCATCATTGACATTCACATTGTTGTATAAGAACAACATCTGACGTATAAGAATAAATGACGTATATTTGACGAATTTCAAAAGAAAAAACCTATCAAATGAGGTATATAGCAGACTCTTTTAATATGATTAATTGACCAATTGGAAATTCAATGCATTTTACTACAAATAATATGTTAACATATGATAACTTGTATTTTCCTCTCAGATTCTCATACATTCACTCTCTATATAATTTCAAATATTCCTCTGTCAGAAAGTTGGATATGCCAATTTTTCAAAACTTAAACAGCATCATATTTGGCATTTAAAAAATTGCATTTGCGGGTGTAAAAGTGTTTATGAGTGTATAAACTCTATATAATGTATAATGAAATGAAACTGAATGACAAAGCATATAAAGCCAACCAGAGAACAGAATGTAGCAGCTCATTGACCAATGGAGTTGACTACTAGCTGTCGTGGCGAGTGGACGTGTCTGCTGCTCGCTCCGGCAGTTTGGTGGTTGTTGCCAGTTTTGGCCGTTGGGGGCGTGTCTCTGCTCGCCTGTGCTGACGTGGAATTCACGATGGGGGTCCCCCTCCCACCAATACTGCGGGCTCAGTCTGTGGGCTTAGAATTTTCCAGCAGGGCTGGGTACCCGGAGATCGCGCGGGTTTGTGAGCAGCTGAATATACCTGTGATGGACATTTACGGAGTCGAGCTGGTGACGGCACGTCGAGTGATACTTAAGTTCACAGCGGAGTTGGCATACCGCGAATTTCTCCGTCGATACGAGGGGCGGACATTACCTCTGCCGGATGGTGCGGGCACTGTTTCAATCTCTGATCGGAGTGGTGCCCTCACCTACGTCAGCGTGCATGGGGCTCCGTTGGAGTTTCCGGAGGGTCTGCTCCGGCGGTACTTCGGCCGTTTTGGCGCTGTAATTAGTGTGCGGGTGAACGTGGTATCTTCGAGCCCACTTAAGGGTGTGAGGACGAACATTCGCACCCTGGGCATGAGGCTCCGGGAGGATATTCCGTCCTCTGTGCGTCTGATGGGGTACACAGTTCGTGTGTTTTACGCCCGCCAGCCTCGGACGTGTTATCGTTGTGGCCTGTTGGGCCATCAGGCTGCTGACTGTTCGGCGCCGGCCGCTGCACCCGTGAACCTCTTCAGTGAGGAGGATTTTCCACCGCTTCCTGTGGAGGAGGTTTCTGTGGCTATGGACGACTCTCCGGCCGCGGATATGCCCCCTGTGTCGCCTGATGCGCCCCCTGTGGTGGTGGCTTCTCCTCCGGAGGTTGTGTCATCGCCTAGTGATCGTCATGCTCCGCCTAGTGTCTCTGGGATTCTTCAGCCTACATTCTGCTCGAATCCCCCGTCTTCCTCTGCTGCATCTGACCCTGTCCCTGCACCCTCGACGTCTGTTCCGGCTGTGCTGGGTGATGGGGTGGTTCCGGCGCTTCCTCCTGTGTCTGGCCTGGTGCCCCATGTGGTTGAGGATGCTGCAGTACTGCGGCGTGCGTCGGTTCGCCCGGCTTGTGTTGAGCGTGTGTCTGAGTCGGCCTCCGGGTCTGATGATGTGCGGCCCGTGCCTAAGCGTTCCCGGCGTTCGTCGTCTGCATGGGCAGACGTTGGCGATTTCGACGCTTGTGAGTCTGCAGGCGACAGCGGGGTGGCTACGACTGCATTGCGTACTACGGTGGCGGTGGAGGTGCATTTGCCAGAGGATGCCTGTGACGGTCTTTCGGCCTCCACTTCCGATCTAGTGTCTGCGGTTCCTGCTTCGGGTGCATCGCCTGCCTCGGATGGCTCCGGTTCTTCGTGGGGGGTGGTGCCCCCTGCTGCGGTCCGTGGTGAGCGGGGTGGCCTAGTGCTGCTGTTGAAAAAGACTGCTCGCTCTGGGGATTCTGTGACTCCTGCCTCGGTCCCCGGTTCATCGTCTACGGTTTCGCCGCCTCTTCCTTCTGCGGCCATCTCTTCAGTGTCTCCTGCGGTCTCGGTGGAGGCATTGCCTTCTCGTCGCTTGTCCCCTGCTCCCGTGCGTCCGGCGACGCGGCCGTCTCGGCAGCCCTCGTACGCTTCATCGGTGTCGTCTGCGCCGTCGGAGGGCGTGGCTTGTGCTCCCCAGCCTCGTTATGCGACTTGCGCCTTTGAACTTCGGGACTGGCCGTTTCCGCCTGATCTGGAGATTCCTGAGTTTATGCCGGGTCCGCGGCGGCTGGGGGGTCGTCGCCCCACCGACAAGGAGTATCTGATTTGGGAGGGCTATAAAAGAAAGTATCCTTGGGAGTCGTTCCCTGATAAGTATCTTTCTCCCGAGGCATTGGTTTTGCTTGACCCATGATTCCTTTATGTATTGTGGGTTGTGGGTTATTTCCATTAGTGTGCATGGATGTGTGGTGTGGGTCGGGTGTGTGAGTGGGTGGGGAGGGTTTGTTTACCAGTCCTTGCATGCTCCGGTTTGTGGTTGTGGGTTTCTTTGTGTGAGGTGTGTGCAGTGTGCGTATGTGTCCGGTTCCTGTGTGTGTGTGTCTGGTTGTGGATGGTATGTTCCTTTATTATGTTTTGTGGTTTCTTTGGTTTATTGATGTTGTTTGTGAGCTTGTTTGTGTAGTGCTGAGTGCCCTTCAGGCTTTTGACGTGTATGTTTTGTTGTCATTATATATTCCTGTCTTATCATTATTGTTATTATTCTTATTATTGTTTTTTGTTCATGTTGATGCCTATCCATGTGTGTTGACGGTGCTGGTAGCCTTGTTCTGTTTTTTACTGTTTTAGAGTCACTTCTGTGTTGTATTCCACTGTGTTTGTCTTCATTGTTGAAATTTTGTTTTGTAATTATTGTTGACATTTGTTTTTGTAAATTTTCTTGTTTTGTGGTCGGCCCTTCCAGCCGGCGTTTTTTCTTGTGTTTATGTACATATGTCCTTTATGTTTTTTTTTTGCACGTGTATGCTTTTTTTGTTCTGTCTGTGGTTTTTGTTTGTTTTATTGTACTTATAAGCATGCTTGCATGTAAACATAAAAAAAAAATCATTGACCAATGAAAATGTTTAAAACAAATACTATCATTCATTCATATTTGACATCATTTACTATTATAAAAAAAACTTCTTGCCATACGTCCCCTGAACGCTAAATAAATGTTTTATATTAGTAAACATGATGAATTGTGGAACACAATGTTTATTACAGAAATATAATTCAAATACTAATTTATAATCCAATATTACTCTCAGCATATTCTATGCATATTCCATGGAACATTTAATATGGAATTCATAACGATTCATGGGCACCCAGTCAGCAGTGTTACAAATCAATTCATATATATTCAAAACAGAAAGGGATTATTGACCGAGACTGTATAAGGCTGGGGAACATCCCAACTTAGCTAACGGTTCCCATCAAAGGTTATTCATAACTGTTGTGCAATACTGAAACTCGCATAAGAATATTGAGGTAAACACAACCTCAAGGATTTTCCAGTTTGTCCGACTGTAATAATGTTATGATTATTTTACAGGTACACAGAAGCGAGGTACACAGAAGCGAGGTACACAGGAGCGAGGTACACAGAAGCGAGGTACACAGGAGCGAGGTACACAGACTCACAATCAATGCAGGGATGGAATACACACACCCTGCTGTAGACGGGGCAAGGCTTTTTTATTAAAATGGACCTAATCATATTATTATTTTTTAACACCAGGTTGACGATAATAAAGTTCTTAAGGACTGGGGAAAGTTTAGCCTTTCAGAGTCCTTCAGAGTAAGGTAAGGCAAGCGAGTTTCTAATTTTCGGTAGAACTTTTGGGTTATGATTATGTAATGTACGTTTACCTTGTCCTAAAGATAAATCTAGGAACATCTAAAGGGTACTGTAACCTCTTCCCAATTTAACATGTTTTAACTATTTCTTCATTAGAAATTCAGAGCTGCATACCCTCAGGCTATAAGAAACATTCCTGAAAATACTTTTCACTTAACTTTATTATGGTGATTAGAGTTAAAATTAACATACATTGGTAAGTTTCCTGTAAACATTAAAGTTAAAACTCCTATTGACTCCATGGATCATGATATCCAACAAAAGGCAGAACACCATTCTTTTTGTTGTCACTTGTGAATTTGATTATGCAAAGGAAGAATTAAGTGTATTAGGAAAGTATCTGGACCTGGATAATCGGCCACAAATAAGAAATATTGTTGATATACCTAAACCAAACCAAGTTAAAAGGGCCACATAATAAAATTTTGCTCCATTACTATACAACCAGCATTCTCAGCCAACCAAACTATTGTTGCCAGGCATATGCCTTGACTGCGCCTACTAACCTACAGAGCCTTGAGGTCAAACAAAACAATGCCATGCGACTTATATGTGGCGCAATGCATTCCACTCCTATCCTGGGCCGTCACGGGAAAACGAACCTCGCAAGCTTGACGAGACCAGACGAGACATAATGTGTGCCAACTATCTGTCACTCTGTACCACTGCTCACCAGACACACCCATACAGATAAAAAAATTAACCCAACAGTTAGCCCATATAATCCACGCTTCCCCACCATCCACTCACAATCTTTCCTCACAAGGGCTACAAATAACCTCAATATAGACCTCACTTTACTCCAATACTCTGAAACCCAACTTACTGTCACCCCTATTCCACCTTGGCTTTATTAAACTCTTAACACAACAATACAACTTGAAGACAACATTCTAAAGTCTGCACCAAACTCAGCCATAGCCTCAGTCTTTGTCTCAACAATGACAAATTGCTACCCAAATACAGTTGGGTAGCGATAAAAAATAGCGATTTATACAGATAGATCTCGCATCCTCCTAAACTACGCACCCTCTGTTGGAAATTTCCAATACCCAAATGCGAAATCCTGGTGCAATATTATAAATGTATTGTACTAAGGAATCTAATCTACTAATACTACTAACCAGTAGCGTAGCAATATTAAATTTATTATACTGAGGCATAGAAATTCCAGATTCGTCCTAAAAATTATGGCTGAGGTTGCATCAGCTACCCAGCCAGGGAGAATAAATTCCACATATTTATAAATCGAATTAAATCCAGTGTAACCTTGCATTATTTATTCAGGAATATCGATTGGTCAAAGTTTTATTTTATTTAGCAAACTATATAGCCATTTATTTGAAATATTTTATACAGCTGCGATCAGCTGTTCCAGTAAACAAAGTAATGAACTGAATTACCACCATGGATATATATTTTCTATCTAACGTCGTTTAGGTTAAATGATTTGCACAGCGAGAAACAATCTGCTGTTACCTAAGGTACGTTATTATGACTTAAAATAACGTCAGTAATATTTCCATAAATTCGGAAACCTGAATAAAGTATAGTAAATATTCCCTAAGTTTCCAACATATGGCACTAGGTGGTGCACACCATATGTTGGAGATAGCCATATGGCGGAGATAGCCACCATCACGGTTTGGTGTTCTGGAGATGTTCTTTATCATCGATCAAATTGAGGATCATCCGTGCAATAACGAGCTTCAGATCGATTCGAAAGCTTCCATAGATTATGGACACGTCGTCCGGCAAAGTTGAGTACCGCTGATTGTTAATTGGGCCATTTTATATATTCATGTTGGTGTCTTGTTGTTACGTAGCTTACAAACCAAATAACTCCCGTGAGTGGCATTCTTATTCCCAGTCCACTTAGATTTCATGAGCAAATACATAAATGTATACTTTTAAGTGGAAATTGCAGGTGATTCATATTTCAGCATGGAGCTAGCTGCAAGAGAGACGTAATTCAACAGGTAAAGTCACGTGTCGACAAAGATTACCGATTCGGACTGGATAAGACTGGTAATAAGGCTGCTGGATGCAATCTTCAGTCAACATTGGGAGCTAAGCCTTTAATCGTTTCCATTCAGTTGCTAGTTTATAAATCTAAGTATTAATTAATTATGACCCATGAATATTATTTTCTATTATGTGTAGACTAACATTATAGAATTCCTCCCCCCCCCCAAAAAAAGATGTATAAGGTAATTGCTTTAATTTAAATAGAAGTTTTACAGTCCACTTCTCTAAATTCTTTTTTTAAATAATCTTTGAATTTATTATTGGAGATCCATAGATCACCGGTTCTGGGAGTCCATAACAAATTTATGGTTCTCATAAATTTCTGAATATTATTATATAATAGAGTAAATTCCCCCACACCCTCGGTCACCAGCGCTGTATGGATCCCAAAATATGGTCTATGGTCTTCCTAAGACTCATAAACCTGGTGTTCCTCTTCGTCCTATCATTTCTTCACGGGGCTCTGTCAGCTATCCTATTGCCTCCTGGCTCGCTAAAACCCTGACGCCTTACCTTGGCACTTTTTCCCCTGCCCACATTCGTCACTCTCAGGACTTCATAGAAAGACTGCGCCTGCAACCCTCTTGTAAGATGCTTAGTCTTGATGTCGACTCTCTGTTTACTAATGTTCCGCTCGATGACGTTCTCTCTTTCCTTAGACAGAAGGCGTCAGAGGGCCTTCTTCCTCTCCCTCTTCCCACTGACGTTTTCCTTGATCTCATTAGACTCTGTGTTGACTCTAACTCTTTCTCTTTCAACGGTAAATATTACACTCAAACTTTCGGGGTTGCTATGGGTTCCCCTCTCTCCCCTGTTCTTGCTAATTTCTACATGGAATACTTCGAAACTGTTCTTCTTCCTTCTATTGATAATCGTCCCTCTCTTTGGCTTCGCTATGTTGATGACATTTTTGCTTTATGGCCTCATGACCTTAATAATTTCCAGCCTTTCCTCGCCTCCCTTAACAATCTGGCTCCTTCTATCCATTTCAAAGTTGAGTGGGAATCTAATTCGCTGCTTCCTTTTCTTGACGTTCATGTTCACAGCTCTGTGTCTGGGTTCTCTTTCTCTGTCTACCGTAAACCCATGCATAGAGGCATGTACATTCACTTCTTTTCCTACCATCCTCCTTCTGTTAAGAAAAGTGTCCTCGTCTCTCTCTTCCTCCGCGCTCTACGCATCAGCGACCCTCAGTTTCTTGATTCTGAAATTGCCTTTATCTACAAATCATTCTCTCGCCTTGGTTACCCTTTGCATTTCATCAACTGTGCCTACTCTCAAGCTAAACGAAATTTCTTTCATCCTAAACCTGCTTCCAACACTAGTAGCACTGTACTATGCCTTCCCTTCATATCTGAACTCAAAACTTTTACCAATACCTTTCGTCCTCTTGACATTAAACTCGCCTTTCGACAAACTAACACACTTCGTAGCAATCTAGTTCACACTGCTCCTCCTGCTTCTAATGCTGCTGGTGTCTACTCTATTTCCTGTTCGTCTTGTCCTCTCCAATACTTTGGCGAAACTGGCCGTACACTGAATGACAAACTTAAAGAACACAAGAGAAGTGTTAAGTCTGCAGACACTAACAATGCTCTCTTCTGCCATGTGAGGGATTCTAATCATCCCATTGATTGGTCTTCCTCCAAAATAATCTTTCCTGCCTCTACTCTACACAGACGCCGTCTTGTGGAATCGGCTCTAATACACAATGTACCCAACATGAACTTGAGTCCTGGCTTTGTTGCTGTGGACTCTTCCCTTTCACAGTATATACTCAAATGCTCTAATCTTTCTAACAAACATAAGACCTAACATAAGCCTACCCCTTCTATTTTCTTTCTTTCTCTTTCCTTTTCTTTCTCTCTTCTCCCACGCTCCCTTGATATCCTCTTCTCTCCTATCTCCTTCTCATTCGGTGGTTATAATAGGAGCTGCCTCGTATGGGCCAATAGGCCTTCTGCAGCTCTTATTACTATTACTATCCCCTCTACTACACCTTACTTTGCTCCTCAGCTCTCTCTTGCCTATTTATTGCCTGTCTCTCTACTTCCTCATCACCAACGACCTTAGAAGAGCTTTAAGAGTTCCTGAATCTTGCTGTGGCCACCCTGAAGCCATCAACAGAGCCACTCTCCTGGTCAACAAAGGTGTCCAGCAGCTGGACGCCCTCATAAAGACTGTGAAGCAGTATCCTCCCCCGCGATAACAGCTCGATGATTAAATGCAATGTCATAATAATGAAAAGAATTACGGAGAAAAGGAAAAAAAATGTACCACTTAAGGGCTATTCATGCCCGTGCCACCTCTTGGGTGGCTTAATCCTTATCAATCAGGAGTAACCACCATTTGGTCACCATTTGGTCCGGGAGACATCTCCCGTCACGCAGGGTGCCGTCGCACCTCCACAGATCTCCAGTATCATCACTCGATACTGTTAATGGCTCATAAGGGCCACCACTTACGGGCTATTCATGCACGTGCCACCTCTTGGGTGGCTTAATCTTTATCAATCATCACTTCCTCATCACAATCGACTTGAGAATGGTCCAGGACGGACCGAAACGTCGTCGTCCCTTCACCTTCTAGTGTGTGGTCTGGTCAACATCCCATAATAGTTCCTTAAGCAGGTATGTTGGTTACCAAACCAACTATCTATTTTCACAGCTGAATTATATGTCTTATACAAAGCTCTCCAAATAATCACACCATTGCCAGTTGGGATATATACAATCTGTTGTGTTTCCAAGAGTGCGATTGAAGCAATTATGTACTCTTCCACAACGTGCAAGGAATTTGTTTACCCATTTCTTCAACTTCTTCATGAACATCGACTGAACGGTTATGGCACCTCTATCCAATGGGTGCCAGCACATTGTGGTATATTCCATAATGAATTTGAAGATCAACTAGCCAAAGCGATGCACAACACGCCTCACATTACCAATCATCCAATTTCTCATCTTGCCCGTAAAGGAACCTTCAAAGATACTCTCACCATGATTTTGTAATGAAATGGAAAACGTCATGCTCACCTTTGCACTATGGGTCCATAAAAAAGAAATGGGAAACTTGGAAACATCTCAGGTGTAGGAGCATAGAAATTAATGTAACAATGATCAGATTAAGTCTGGGACACGCCAAACTAGCACACATAGCTCTAAATACAGAAAGATAAAACGAACTCTGCATCCACTGTCATGTGCCTGAAACAATCGAACACTATCTCCTTCACTGTTTCCGACATCATAGTGCCAGAGTAAATTTCAAACAAGTATTTAGCGCACTTAAAATACCCTTTACCATTGAACACATATTAGGAGGAGGTGACCTCGCGTTTTATGAAAAATATCAAATAGTCAAAGCGCTGGCTAAATATTTCAAGTCGACTAACAATTGGGCCACATGTGACCCGCGCCACATTTATACCTGGCGCCACCAGCAGCCAAACACAGAAAACAACTGGCTCGCTCCAGCACCAAGAATCACCTGACACCGTAAACACAACATCCCGCCCCACAGTGCGGCAAGTCTCCCTCTAACATGCGCCTCTGTTAAGTTACCGCTCCTCTATCTACAGTACAATCTTCATCTTAAAGGTTATCTTGAGATAATTTCGGGGCTTAGCGTCCCCGCGGCCCGGTCCTCAACCAGGCCTCCATATTGTTATACACCCCCAGGAAGCAGCCCGTAGCTGCTGTCTACCTCCCAGGTACCTATTTATTGCTAGGTGAACAAGGAACAGGTGCATCAGGGTGAAAGAAACATTGCCCATTTGTTTCCGCATCCACCGGGGATCAAACATGGAACCTCAGGACTACAAATCCGAAGCGCTGTCTGCTCAGCTGTCAGGCCCCTAATCCATTAATGACAGATTACCGGCACATTAATCCATACAAGACAGCAAACACTTTTGAGACCTCGTCATTCTCAACATAAAAGCGTCTCCCAACATTTGTACTGATGCATCATCAGGAAGATAAACCCTTCATGCAAACTACCACCAAGAAGAGAGGAAGGAGAAGGGAGAATCCTGGAAAAGATTTTTGTTTCAAAAAACTCTAAGTACAAATTGTTCAGAACAGGGAAAAGGGGATTGTCCATAGCCTGACAAATGTCTGTTTAAAAAATATTCCATTGAAACTAAACAATTGACTTTTACTCACAGTGTGATTCCTGAACAACGTATTCGTAGGCAAGGCTAAATTATATTAGGAAGGTTTTTCTTGCAGGAAAGCTAACAATGATCAACTGGAACTTAGTAAACAAAGCTGTCATGACAAAACTCACCAGTTTAAATTTATCAATTATTTTGGTGTGGGAACTTATTAACTAAGTCCTTCTATCCATTTGATATCATGATATCATTATAGCAANTTTCTCCAGCTTATGCATCAGCCTTTTATGGGGTACTGTGTCAAAGGCTTTCCGACAGTCCAAAAAATGCAGTCCGCCCATCCTTCTCTTTCTTAGTTAATCTTTGTCACCTGATCATAGAATTCTATTAAGCCTGTAAGGAAAGATTTACCCTTCCTGAACCCATGTTGATGGGTTGTCACGAAGTCTCGCCTCACCAGATGTGTTACTAGGTTTTTTCTCACAGTCTTCTCCATCACCTTGCATGGTATACAAGTTAAGGACACTGGCCTGTAGTTCAGTGCCTCTTGTCTGTCACCCTTTTTGTATATTGGGACTACATTAGCTGTCTTCCATATTTCTGGTAGGTCTCCCATTTCCAGTGACCTACTATGCACTATGGTGAGTGGCAGACAAAGTGCTCCTGCACACTCTTTCAATACCCATGGTGAGATTCCGTCTGGCCCAACAGCTTTTCTCACGTCCAGCTCCAATAGGTGCTTCTTGACCTCATCACTTGTAATTTCAAACCTTTCCAAGGTCGCCTGGTTTGCTGCCACCTCTCCTAGCGCCGTGACTTCTCCTTGTTCTATTGTAAAGACCTCCTGGAACCTTTTGTTGAGTTCCTCACACACCTCTTTGTCATTCTTGTGTCTTCCCCCACCCTAAGTTTCATCACCTGTTCCTTCACTGTTGTCTTCCGCCTGATGTGACTGTGTAGTAGTTTTGGTTCGATCTTGGCTTTGTTAGCTATATCATTTTCATTCCTTTACTCAGCTGCTCTTCTCACACTAACATATTCGTTCCCGGTTCTCTGGTATCTCTCTCTCTCTCTCTACTTTCAGGTGTTCTGTTATTACGGAAGTTCCTCCGTCCCCTTTTGTTTAGCTCCTTTGCTTTCATACATTCCCTAGTAAACTATGGATTCTTCTTTTGCTACTCTGTTTTATCCTGTTGGGCCGGGACAAACCTGCTTACAGCCTCCTGATACTTTTAGGTGACATAGTCCATCATGTCTTGTATGGACTTGGCTCTGAGTTCTGTGTCCCATTGTATATCCCATAGGAATTTATTCATCTCCTCATAGTTTCCCTTTCGGTACGCCAGCCCTTTGTTTCCCAGTTCTTTTTTGGGGGAGATAATTCCTAGCTCAACCAGGTACTCAAAGCTCAATACACTATGATCACTCATTCCCAGAGGGGCTTCCAACTTAACTTCCCTTATATCCGACTCATTTTGGGTAAACATCAGATCATGCAAGGCTGGTTCGTCCTCTCCTCTCATTTTTGTAGGTCCCTTGACGTGTTGACTGAGAAAGTTTCTTGTTGCCATGCCCAGCAGCTTAGCTCTCCATGTGTCTGGTCCTCCATGTGGGTCTCTGTTCCCCCAATCTATCTTCCCATGGTTGTAGTCTCCCATGATTAGCAGTCTGGATCTGTTCCTGCTAGCCACAGAAGCTGCTCTCTCTCTATTATATTGATGGCGGCCATATTGTTTCTCTCATATTCCTGTCTGGGTCTTCTGTCGTTCGGTGGGGGTTTATATATGACTACTATCATATGGCGGGGGCAAAGAGAGGCAAAGAGAGCAAAAGGCCATCAGTGAAATAGAGAGAAATCCGAAATATTTTTTCTCCTATGCAAAATCAAGATGAAAAACCACATCTAGTATCGGGCCCCTGCGAAAGGTAGATGGAACTTTCACCGATGACAACAAAGAAATGAGCGAGTTACTGAGGAAGCAGTATGACTCTGTTTTCAGCGAGCCATTAAACGCACTAATGATTGATAACCCAAATGAATTTTTCATGAATATGATACCAACATCAAATCATATATCAGACGTCGACCTATCCCCACTAGATTTTGAAGAAGCCATAAACAGTATGCCTATGCACTCTGCACCAGGCCGGGATTCTTGGAACTCCATATTCATCAAGAACTGTAAAAAACCACTATCGCAGGCCCTTCACATTCTGTGGAGACAAAGCCTAGATACTGGCGTTATCCCTGACATACTAAAAACAGCAGAGATAGCACCACTCCATAAAGGAGGAAATAAGACAGAGGCAAAAAATTACAGATCGATAGCACTAACATCGCACATCATAAAAAATTTTGAGAGAGTGCTAAGAAGTAAGATCACAAAATACATGGAATCACAGCATCTCCATAACCCCGGACAACATGGTTTCAGAACAGGGCGGTCTTGCCTGTCGCAGTTGCTGGACCACTATGATATGGCATTAGATGCTATGGAAGACAAACAAAACGCTGATGTAATTTACACAGATTTCGCAAAAGCTTTTGATAAATGTGACCATGGTGTTATTGCACATAAAATGCGTTCAAAAGGAATTACCGGGAAAATAGGCAGATGGATCTACAATTTCCTGACTAACAGAACCCAATGTGTAATAGTCAACAAAATAAAATCCAGCCCATCAATCGTGAAGAGCTCAGTCCCCCAGGGTACTGTGTTTGCCCCAGTACTTTTTCTCATCCTCATATCCGACATAGACAAGAACACAACCTATAGTACTGTATCATCCTTTGCAGATGACATTAGGATTTTCATGAGAGTTGGCAACATAGAGGACACAGCAAACCTCCAATCAGATGTAGATCAGGTCTTTCTATGGGCTACAGAAAATAATATGGTGTTTAACGAGGATAAGTTCCAGCTCATGCGCTACGGAAAAATTGAAAATATAAAAGCGGAAACCACGTACAAAACTCAGGCAAATCATAACATAGAACGAAAAGGCAATGTAAAGGATCTGGGTGTACTCATGTCGGAAGACCTTACCTTTAAAGAACACAATAAAGTAGCCGTCACAACTGCAAGAAAAAGGACAGGTTGGATAACAAGAACTTTTCACACTAGAGATGCTATACCGATGATGATACTTTTCAAAACGCTTGTGCTCTCTAGAGTGGAGTACTGCTGCACAATGACAGCCCCTTTCAAAGCTGGAGAAATTGCTGACCTGGAGAGCGTGCAGAGATCCTTCACTGCTAGAATCCACTCAATAAAACATCTAAATTACTGGGACCGACTAAAGAGCCTAAATCTGTACTCCCTTGAGCGCAGGCGGGAGATATACACAATAATTTACACGTGGAAAATAATTGAGGGGCTGGTCCCAAACCTGCACACGGAAATAACATCACATGAGACCAGAAGACTTGGCAGGATGTGCAGAATTCCCCCGTTGAAAAGCAGAGGTGCAACAGGTACTCTGAGAGAGAACTCTTTCAACATCAGAGGCCCGAGACTGTTCAACACGCTTCCGCTACACATAAGGGGCATAACTGGCAAACCCCTCACAGTGTTCAAGAGAGAACTGGATAAGCACCTCCAAAGGATACCTGATCAACCAGGCTGTGACTCATACGTCAGGCTGCGAGCAGCCGCATCTAACAGCCTGGTTGATCAGTCCAGCAACCAGGAGGCCTGGTCGACGACCGGGCCACGGGGACGCTGAGCCCCGGAAGAACCTCAAGGTAAGGTAACTACTATAATTTTCTGTCCTCCAGTTACTATGGTGCCTGATATGTAGTCACTGAAACCTTCACAGTTCTGATTTACCATCTCTTCAAATCTCCAACCTTTTCTTATCAGCAAAGCTACACCGCCTCTTCCTCTCCCTTCTCTCTTTTTCCTCACTACATAGTAGTCCTGTGCAAACACTGCATTTGTTACGGTTTTTGTTAGCTTTGTTTCTGTGAGTGCTATTATGTCTGGGTTTTCTTCTAGTGCCCATTCTCCAAGTTCACTTGTTTCATTTGTAATCCCATCTATGTTAGTGTACATTGCCTTGAAGCTCACTTCTTCTGTTCATTTTCTAGTCCCCTTCTTGGCGAGCATTCTGCTGGTGGGAAAAGCTGTTCCCTGGGTGAGAAGATCTGCGAGGTGGTTTGTAGGGTCTCAGAGGATTTTGGGGTGGGGGGTCGGGTGGAAGGGAAGGGGGGACAGGCGGGGGTGGGTTTAGGAGATAGGGGGGACATGGAGGATATGGGTGAGGGGAGGAGGGATAGGGAGGGTATTGAAAAGGGGAGGGGGGAGGGGGGGGAGGCAGAGGGGGACATGGGTGGAATAGGAAGAGGGGTGATAGGGTTCGAATGGGGTGGGGGGGGAGGGAGGGGGGTGAGCATTTGGGTGGGGGCAGGTAGGGTGAGGGGAAGGGAGGGTTTATATGCAGAGGGAGAGTGGTGGCTGTGATGGGATGTTGGTGTGGTTTTCCCCTCTATCTCTGGACTGTTGTGTTGGGGGCTGCGATTTCCTGGTTTACTCCTCTCTCCTTGCGCTTCCTCCTTGCCTCTGCTGCCCTGGCTTTCTCCTCCTTCGCCCTGTCCCTTTGCAGGAATACTTTCTTGTATTCCTCCACATACTGCAGACGACTCTTCCTTTCTAAAATAACCTCTTTGTGGCCTCGTTTGTAAACACCTCCTTCACCAATGGTTTTCTGTCCCTGTTATACCAGCCAACCTGAAAACCTTCTCAATGTTTTTTTCAGCCCCTTCTCTCTGTAACCCCTTCAGTAGCCCATGTACTGCCTCTCTATCTTTGCTATTCATTCCTGACTATTGGATCCTTCCTGTTCTTTGATGTCTACAACTACCACTGGTCTTCTCTCCAGCAGCTGACTGGTGCACCTTGCTGCTTCCTGTGAGGTAGTTACTTGCATGGCTACCTCCCTCAATGTGTCCATTGCTTCTGAGCTCTCTTCTCAGTTTTTCTGCAAATGTTTCAAGTACAGAGGCATTTCCGTCCGGTGCAACATTCCCACCTCCCTTTGGATGATAATCTGGTGCTCGGCCTCTTTATTTTTCTCTGTGAGAGATTTGATCTCCTCCCTTTCTGATGTCAGCTCACTTTGCAGGTTGTTAATTGTAATCCTCATTCATGCATCTTCCTCCTGAATTCCTCCAGAATTTGGGTTAACATTTCTTCATTGGTCATTTGACTATTCCCTGTGTCCCTGTTGTGTCCTCCTGCCATTTTGTTCCTTCCCTGATATGTTTTGATAGGGTTAGGCAGGGGGGGGTGCAGGAGGAGGGAAAAGAGAGAGAGAGAGAGAGAGAGAGAGAGAGAGAGAGAGAGAGAGAGAGAGAGAGAGAGAGAGAGAGAGAGAGAGAGAGAGAGAGAGAGAGACGAGAGAGAGAAAAGAACAGAACAGAGAGGATATAGAGAGAGGGGGTGGTGGGGTGGGGGGAGGAGGGAGATTGTACGGGAGGGGGGGGGCGGAGATGGTCAATTCAAGTCAGGTGGTCAGGTGGTGGGTGAGGGAGATGGAGGGGGGTCCCACTGTGTGGGAGGATTTTGGGGGTAGAGGGAGGGAATATCTGGTATGCTACAGGAGAGAGAAAAGGGGGGGGGGATAATGTATATGTGTACTCACCTAGTTACTCACCTAGTGTGCTTGCGGGGGTTGAGCTCTGGCTCTTTGACGCCTCTCAACCGTCAATCAACAGGTGTACAGTTTCCTGAGCCTATTGGGCTCTATCATATCTACACTTGAAACTGTGTATGGAGTCAGCCTCCACCACATCGCTTCCTAATGCATTCCATTTGTCAACCACTCTGACACTAAAAAAGTTCTTTCTAATATCTCTGTGGCTCATTTGGGCACTCAGTTTCCACCTGTGTCCCCTAGTGCGTGTGCCCCTTGTGTTAAACAGCCTGTCTTTATCAACCCTGTCGATTCCCCTGAGAATCTTGAATGTGGTGATCATGTCCCCCTAACTCTTCTGTCTTCCAACGAAGTGAGGTTTAATTCCTGCAGTCGCTCCTCGTAGCTCATACCTCTCAGCTCGGGTACTAGTCTGGTGGCAAACCTTTGAACCTTTTCCAGTTTAGTCTTATGCTTGACTAGATAGGGACTCCATGCTGGAGCCGCATACTCCAGGATTGGTCTGACATATGTGTATATAATGTTCTGAAAGATTCCTTACACAAGTTTCTAAAGGCCGTTCTTATGTTAGCCAACCTGGCATATGCTGCTGATGTTATCCTCTTGATATGAGCTTCAGGGGACAGGTCTGGCGTGATATCAACCCCCAGGTCTTTCTCTCTCTCTGACTCTTGAAGTATTTCATCTCCCAAATGATACCTTGTATCTGGTCTCCTGCTTCCTACCCCTATCTTCATTACATTACATTTGCTTGGGTTAAACTCTAACAGCCATTTGTTCGACCATTCCTGCAGCTTGTCCAGGTCTTCTTGAAGTCTCAAGCTGTCCTCCTCTGTCTTAATCGTGTGTGTGTGTGTGTGTGTGTATGTGTACGTGTAGTCAGTGGTATGGGGAGTGGGGGAGGGAGAGTGAGATGGGGGTTAAGAGGAGGTTGGTGAGGTGTTGTCTTCAGACTACGGCTAGGGGATCAGTGGCTTATCTGGGTTCCCAGTGAGCTCACAGTTGCTGTCCTTGTTACCTGACTACCACTTACGATTGTATTAATGAATGGAATGCAATAGTGGCTATGATATGATGTTATATAAACCTTGCACACTGTTGGAGACTTATGAGACCCTTACCAGCCAGCCTCTCACAAGCATTCTAGGCGAATACACGGTGTGTCGTCGTAATCCAGTGAGGTCTTTAGGTCTCCACTTGCGTCCTGGCTGATGCGACTGATGCTGCCTCAAGAAGTTAATCTTCACTAGCTATCTCCTCTAAATTCACTAAGATATTACACCACGAAATGTGATCAATGTGTTGCATTACAATGCCACTGTTCGATATACACTGACCCGATTCTCACTGCACAGCGCCAATTGTGCATTGAGACACACACAATTGTGTGTGTGTGTGTGTGTATGTATGTATGCAAAAAAAAATTTGAAAAATAGAAAATGCTTAACGCATTTTCGGCTAATTCGCCTTCATCAGCACAAAGTAGAATGTATACATACATACATATGTATGTATGTATACATACATATGTATGTATGTATGTATTGGTATATAGGATGTGGAAGCTGGTCAGAATTGCATCTCACCTTTGTAAATGCACATTAAAGACATTATGTAAAAGACACTTCGAACACTTTATGTAGGGCAGACATCAATCTGTGTATCTATGTATATATGAATGTAGGTTAGATCAGCATTTTTAAAAGCCCTACAATCACCTTCTGTGTTTGATTGTTCAATAAATCTCTGATCTATATGTTTAACAGATCATGGAGGAGGAGAAATGTCCATGGAGGACAGAAGAAAATATATATGTTGGTTAGCATTGTAAATGTGAGGCCACGTCTGTGGTAGAAAATAATAGTAATATAATAATAATAAATAAAATAATAATAATAATAATAATAATAAAACTCAACAGGACGGCATAACACCATTATCATAGCAAGACCGCTGGTTATTTACAGCTGTTCGAGAACGTCCAGGACCTAAAATAGTTCAATCTCCGTCCCACGCTTAATCTGAGAAATGAGTGATACTTCTGACCTTATTTTGAGTATATAGATCGGGCCAGTGTGTGCCTTCATAGGGGGTTAGAGAAGTGCTATGGGCCAGTTATGACTTATAAGAACAACAAATAATTGTGTAAGTCTCTTTCTAAACAAAAATTAAAACTGAGTAACTAATGAAGCTATATCTTATTAATAATTAAACGATAATATTGTGATTTTAACAGTGGCATCACAGCAGGTGCGGTCCAAGGTTTTCATACAACCTGTTCTCGCACTTGCTTATAGTCAATATTGGCAACTTTTAATAAGTGCATATGTGACATACTAATTGATTGTAAATATTTTAGTTTACCTTGAAAAGCTTCATAGAAAACACCGACCTCACCTAACCTTCTTAGTGTGTTAAAATAAGCATCTTATTGCTTCTTAATTACAATTATTACTTAACCTATACCATTGATAGGTTAATTAATAATTGTATATAAGAAGCAATAAGATGCTTTTCTTAACATACTAAGAAGGTTAGGTAAGGTCGGTGTTTTCTATGAAGCTTTTCAAGGTAAACTAAAATATTTACAATTAATTAGTATGTCACATATGCACTTATTAATAAGCCAATATTGACTGTAAGCAAGTGCGAGAACGGGTTGCTTAATGCCATGGTCTAGTAACCGGCGCCAGCAGCATGTTGTCATGTTGGGTGGACGAGACAGCACATGCCTTGACCTCACTCACTTTGTCAACTGAAAACACTATTATTTTATATTATCAATCTGAATTTATTTTGTTTAACTATTATTGATAAATTAAACCATAGCTAATCATACATAAAATTTTTTAATCTGATTTAGTCCATTCAATGATGTTAATAAATGAGCTATATTATTTAGGAATAAAGTTCTGCAATCTGAGCTCATTAAATACCTGAGTTTAAAGTTAAACTTAAATGAATAATCACTGAATAGTCTATCTCTAAATTCTATTTGATGTCTTTACATAATTAAACACTCAGATTTTCTTGTGGGACCCAATAACGAACAATCTATTGAAGGTAAGATTTATTACCAATAATAACTTCCCACACTGGGCACTGGGAATATAGACTCAGGCAACGCCAAGTACCCTAGAAAAGTATCGGAGATCAGTCAGAGAGATTAGCTGAGTATTCTCAAGCCTCAATTAATGTTAAATTAAGACATCAAGTTATGGTATAAAGCTTTATCTCACTTCAAGTAAATATATATTTGCGAGCTGCCTGGCCACACTCCTCTTATGTAAATCCTGGTAATCCACTCCATGTAGTGAAGGAGTCCATCAGTGGAGAATGTTGCCGATCACCAGCTCCAGGCAGAGTACGTGCACACTGATGGTGTGACCAGCAATAAGGATGATAAACATTCCCTGAAATAACAGAGTTAGGTTAATTGGTAGTTAATGTATGAATACTTACGTCATATTGCAGATCTCAGATCTTTCCAGTATAAATGTCATTTTTTATGTATGTAAATATGAAATAGATTAATTACCCAGACATTGTTAAGAGAAAGAGAGTCTTGGACGGTGATGATTGTAGGGGCATGATAACATGCTGTGTAATTTGGCTCAGCGGCCGTTATCCAGTGTTGGAGCAGTCCAGTCTCAGTTATCACTTGTATCCTTTAACATGATAAGAAAAAGCATTAGTCATTGTTTTGTACACAGTTTATGTCATCATTGACATTCACATTGTTGTATAAGAACAACATCTGACGTATAAGAATAAATGACGTATATTTGACGAATTTCAAAAGAATAAACCTATCAAATGAGGTATATAGCAGACTCTTTTAATATGATTAATTGACCAATTGGAAATTCAAATGCATTTTACCTACAAATAATATGTTAACATATGATAACTTGTATTTTCCTCATCAGATTCTCATACATTCACTCTCTATATAATTTCAAATATTTCCTCTGTCAGAAAGTTGGATATGCCAAATTTTTCAAAACTTAAACAGCATCATATTTGGCATTTAAAAATTGCATTTGCGGGTGTAAAAGTGTTTATGAGTGTATAAACATCTATATAAATGTATAATGAAATGAAACTGAATGACAAAGCATATAAAGCCAAACCAGAGAACAGAATGTAGCAGCTCATTGACCAATGGAGTTGACTACTAGCTGTCGTGGCGAGTGGACGTGTCTGCTGCTCGCTCCGGCAGTTTGGTGGTTGTTGCCAGTTTTGGCCATTTAGGGGCGTGTCTCTGCTCGCCTGTGCTGACGTGGAATTCACGATGGGGGTCCCCCTCCCACCAATAATGCGGGCTCAGTCTGTGGGCTTAGAATTTTCCAGCAGGGCTGGGTACCCGGAGATCGCGCGGGTTTGTGAGCAGCTGAATATACCTGCGATGGACATTTACGGAGTCGAGCTGGTGACGGCACATCGAGTGATACTTAAGTTCACAGCGGAGTTGGCATACCGCGAATTTCTCCGTCGATACGAGGGGCGGACATTACCTCTGCCGGATGGTGCGGGCACTGTTTCAATCTCTGATCGGAGTGGTGCCCTCACATATGTCAGCGTGCATGGGGCTCCGTTGGAGTTTCCGGAGGGTCTGCTCCGGCGGTACTTCGGCCGTTTTGGCGCTGTAATTAGTGTGCGGGTGAACGTGGTATCTTCGAGCCCACTTAAGGGTGTGAGGACGAACATTCGCACCCTGGGCATGAGGCTCCGGGAGGATATTCCGTCCTCTGTGCGTCTGATGGGATACACAGTTCGTGTGTTTTATGCCCGCCAGCCTCGGACGTGTTATCATTGTGGCCTGTTGGGCCATCAGGCTGCTGACTGTTCGGCGCCGGCCGCTGCACCCGTGAACCTCTTCAGTGAGGAGGATTTTCCACCGCTTCCTGTGGAGGAGGTTTCTGTGGCTATGGACGACTCTCCGGCCGCGGATATGCCCCCTGTGTTGCCTGATGCGCCCCCTGTGGTGGTGGCTTCTCCTCTGGAGGTTGTGTCATCGCCTAGTGATCGTCATGCTCCGCCTAGTGTCTCTGGGATTCTTCAGCCTACATTCTGATCGAATCCCCCGTCTTCCTCTGCTGCATCTGACCCTGTCCCTGCACCCTCGACGTCTGTTCCAGCTGTGCTGGGTGATGGGGTGGTTCCGGCGCTTCCTCCTGTGTCTGGCCTGGTTCCCCATGTGGTAAAGGATGCTGCAGTACTGCGGCGTGCGTCGGTTCGCCCGGCTTGTGTTGAGCGTGTGTCTGAGTCGGCCTCCGGGTCTGATGATGTGCGGCCCGTGCCTAAGCGTTCCCGGCGTTCGTCGTCTGCATGGGCAGACGTTGGCGATTTCGACGCTTGTGTGTCTGCAGGCGACAGCGGGGTGGCTACGACTGCATTGCGTACTACGGTGGCGGTGGAGGTGCATTTGCCAGAGGATGCCTGTGACGGTCTTTCGGCCTCCACTTCCGATCTCGTGTCTGCGGTTCCTGCTTCGGGTGCATCGCCTGCCTCGGATGGCTCCGGTTCTTCGTGGGGGGTGGTGCCCCCTGCTGCGGTCCGTGGTGAGCGGGGTGGCCTAGTGCTGCTGTTGAAAAAGACTGCTCGCTTGGGGATTCTGTGACTCCTGCCTCGGTCCCCGGTTCATCGTCTACGGTTTCGCCGCCTCTTCTTCTGCGGCCATCTCTTCAGTGTCTCCTGCGGTCTCGGTGGAGGCATTGCCTTCTCGTCGCTTGTCCCTGCTCCCGTGCGTCCGGCGACGCGGCCGTCTCGGCAGCCCTCGTACGCTTCATCGGTGTCGTCTGCGCCGTCGGAGGGCGTGGCTTGTGCTCCCCAGCCTCGTTATGCGACTTGCGCCTTTGAACTTCGGGACTGGCCGTTTCCGCCTGATCTGGAGATTCCAGAGTTTATGCCGGGTCCGCGGCGGCTGGGGGGTCGTCGCCCCACCGACAAGGAGTATCTGATTTGGGAGGGCTATAAAAGAAAGTATCCTTGGGAGTCGTTCCCTGATAAGTATCTTTCTCCCGAGGCAGGTTTTGCTTGACCCATGATTCTTTATGTATTGTGGGTTGTGGGTTATTCCATTAGTGCATGGTTGTGTGGTGTGGGTCGGGGTGTGAGTGGGTGGGGAGGGTTTGTTTACCGGTCCCTGCGTGCTCCGGTTTGTGGTTGTGGGTTTCTTTGTGTGAGGTGTGTGCAGTGTGCGTATGTGTCCGGTTCCTGTGTGTGTGTGTCTGGTTGTGGATGGTATGTTCCTTATTATGTTTTGTGGTTCTTTGGTTTATTGATGTTGTTTGTGCGCTTGTTTGTGTAGTGCTGAGTGCCCTTCAGGCTTTTGGCGTGTATGTTGTTGTGTCATTATATATTCCTGTATATCATTATTGTTATTATTCTTATTATTGTTTTTTGTTCATGTTGGTGCCTATCCGTGTGTGTTTACGGTGCTGGTAGCCTTGTTCTGTTTTTACTGTTTAGAGTCACTTCTGTGTTGTATTCCGCTGTGTTTGTCTTCATTGTTGAAATTTGTTTTGTAATTATTGTTGACATTTGTTTTGTAAATTTGTTGTTTTGTGGTCGGCCCTTCCGGCCGGCGTTTTTTCTTGTGTTTATGTACATATGTCCTTTATGTTTTTTTTTGCACGTGTATGCTTTTTGTTCTGTCTGTGGTTTTTGTTTGTTTTATTGTACTATAAGCATGCTTGCATGTAAACATAAAAAAANATATATATATATATATATATATAATATATATATATAATGCATTGCTGGACGTAGCTTCTCAGAAGGACAGAGCGCGTCTCCTAGCTGTGCAAGCCCCCCATGCTGGGGACTTCCTGTTGGCAGTCCCTAATTCCGCCTTGGGCACCCGCCTGGATCATCGGGCCCTAAGTATTGGTGTTGCTCTGCGCCTTGCCGCCCCTATCTCCACCGAGCACCGGTGTATTTGCGGCCAGGCACGGGCAGACCAATACGGCAGCCATGGGCTCATCTGTCGTAAGACACAGGGAAAGATTGCCAGACACGAAGCAGTCAATGACATCATCAAGAGAAGTTTGGCTACAGCTGGGTGTCCAGCATAAAGGGAACTCCAGTTGTGCAGACCTGACAACAGCCAAAAACGCCCAGATGGAGTAACCCTGCAGCCGTGGAGGGAGGTAGCAGGTCGTGTGGGACTACATGTGTGCATCTACATTGGCCGATACCTATCTACCTTACAGCACAGCAGAGGAGGCGGAGCTGCCACCCTTCAGGGAAACCCAGAAATCTATCAAGTACAGGGACCTAGAACGTTGTTACAGGTTCGTACCGATAGAATCATACAAAACGCAGGAGAGGGAAAGAGAGCAAAAGGCCATCAGTGAAATAGAGAGAAACCCGAAATATTTTTTCTCCTATGCAAAATCAAGATCAAAAACCACATCTAGTATCGGGCCCCTGCGAAAGGAAGATGGAACTTTCACCAATGACAACTAAGAAATGAGCGAGCTACTGAGGAAGCAATACGACTCTGTCTTCAGCGAGCCATTAAACGCACTAAAGATCGATAACCCAAATGAATTTTTCATGGATATGATACCAACATCAAATCATATATCAGACGTCACCCTATCCCCACTGGATTTTGAAGAAGCCATAAACAGTATGCCTATGCACTCCGCACCAGGCCCGGATTCTTGGAACTCCATATTCATCAAGAACTGTAAAAACCACTATCGCAGGCCCTTCACATTCTGTGGAGACAAAGCCTAGATACTGGCGTTATTCCTGATATACTAAAAACAGCAGAGATAGCACCACTTCATAAAGGAGGAAATAAGGCAGAGGCAAAAAATTACAGACCGATAGCACTAACATCGCACATCATAAAAATTTTTGAGAGAGTGCTAAGAAGTAAGATCACAAAATACATGGAATCACAGCATCTCCATAACCCCGGACAACATGGTTTCAGAACAGGGCGCTCTTGCCTGTCGCAGTTGCTGGACCACTATGATATGGCATTAGATGCTATGGAAGACAAACAAAACGCTGATGTAATTTACACAGATTTCGCAAAAGCTTTTGATAAATGTGACCATGGTGTTATTGCCCATAAAATGCGCTCAAAAGGAATTACCGGAAAAGTAGGCAGATGGATCTACAATTTCCTGACCAACAGAACCCAATGTGTAATAGTCAACAAAATAAAATCCAACCCGTCAACCGTTAAGAGCTCAGTCCCCCAGGGTACTGTGCTTGCTCCAGTACTTTTTCTCATCCACATATCGGACATAGACAAGAGCACAACCTATAGCACTGTATCATCCTTTGCAGATGACACTAGGATCTTCATGAGAGTAGGCAACATAGAGGACACGGCGAACCTCCAGTCAGATGTAGATCAGGTCTTTCTATGGGCTACAGAAAATAATATGGTGTTTAACGAAGACAAGTTCCAGCTCATGCTATGGAAAAAATGAAAATATAAAAACGGAAACCACGTACAAAACTCAGGCAAATCATAACATAGAACGAAAAGGCAATGTAAAGGATCTGGGTGTACTCATGTCGGAAGACCTTACCTTTAAAGAACACAATAAAGTAGCCGTCACAACTGCAAGAAAAATGACAGGTTGGATAACAAGAACTTTTCACACTAGAGATGCTATACCGATGATGACACTTTTCAAAACGCTTGTGCTCTCTAGAGTGGAGTACTGCTGCACAATGACAGCCCCTTTCACTGCTGGTGAAATTGCTGACCTGGAGAGCGTGCAGAGGTCCTTTACTGCTAGAATCCACTCGTAAAACATCTAAACTATTGGGACCGACTTAAGAGCCTAAATCTGTATTCCCTTGAGCGCAGGCGGGAGAGATACATAATAATTTACACGTGGAAAATATTAGAGGGGCTGGTCCCAAACCTGCACAC
>WNGS01167792.1:66861-84211 GCA_020271785.1 Procambarus virginalis | reverse complement strand
CCAGGCAACATGGGAGACCTCCAGGCAACATGGGAGACCTCCATCAACATGGGAGACCTCCAGGCAACATGGGAGACCTCCAGGCAACATAGGAGACCTCACAAGCAGCATGAGAGACCTCCAGGCAACATGGGAGACCTCCAGGCAACATGGGAGACCTCCAGGCAACATAGGAGACCTCCAGGCATCATGGGAGACCTCCAGGCAACGTAGGAGACCTCCAGGCATCATGGGAGACCACCAGGCAACATGGGAGACCTCCAGGCAACATGGGAGACCACCAGGCAACATGGGAGACCTCCAGGCAACATGGGACACCACCAGGCAACATGGGAGACCTCCAGGCAACATGGGAGACCACCAGGCAACATGGGAGACTAGAGGCAACATGCGAGACCTCCAGGCAACATGGGAGACCACCAGGCAACATGGGAGACACCAGCAAACATGGGAGACCACCAGGCAACATGGGAGACCACCCAGGCAACATGGGAGACCACCAGGCAACATGGGAGACCACCAGGCAACATGGGAGACCACCAGGCAACATGGGAGACCTAGAGGCAACATGCGAGACCTCAGGCAACATGGGAGACCACCAGGCAACATGGGAGACCACCAGGCAACATGGGAGACCTCCAGGCAACATGGGAGACCTCCAGGCAACATGGGAGACCACCAGGCAACATGGGAGACCTCCAGGCAACATGGGAGACCACCAGGCAACATGGGAGACCTCCAGGTAACATGGGAGACCACCAGGCAACATGGGAGACCTCCAGGCAACATGGGAGATCTCCAGGAGACATGGGAGACCTCCAGGTAACATGGGAGACCTCCAGGCAACATGGGAGACCTCCAGGCAACATGGGAGACCTCCAGGCAACATGGGAGACCTCCAGGCAACATAGGAGACCTCCAGGCAACATAGGAGACCTCCAGGCAACATGGGAGACCACCAGGCAACATAGGAGACCTCCAGGCGACATAGGAGACCTCCAGGCAACATAGGAGACCTCCAGGCAACATGGGAGACCTAGGTAACATAGGAGACCACAGGCAACATAGGAGACCTCCAGGCAACATAGGAGACCTCCAGGCAACATAGGAGACCTCCAGGTAACATGGGAGACCTCCAGGCAACATGAGAGACCACCAGGTAACATAGGAGACCACCAGACAACATGGGAGACCTCCAGGCAACATGGGAGACCACAGGTAACATAGGAGACCACCAGGTAACATGGGAGACCTCCAGGCAACGTGGGAGACCTCCAGGCAACATGGGAGACCACCAGGCAACACGGGAGACCACCAGGTAACATGGGAGACCACCAGGCAACATGGGAGACCACCAGGTAACATGGGAGACCACCAGGTAACATGGGAGACCTCCAGGCAACATGGGAGACCTCCAGGCAACATGGGAGACCACCAGGCAACATGGGAGACCACCAGGCAACATGGGAGACCTCCAGGCAACATGGGAGACCTCCAGGCAACATGGGAGACCTCCAGGCAACATGGGAGACCTCCAGGCAACATAGGAGACCTCCAGGCAACATGGGAGACCTCCAGGCAACATGGGAGACCTCCAGGCAACATGGGAGACCTCCATTCAACATGGGAGACCTCCAGGCAACATGGGAGACCTCCAGGCAACATAGGAGACCTCCAAGCAGCATGAGAGACCTCCAGGCAACATGGGAGACCTCCAGGCAACATGGGAGACCTCCAGGCAACATAGGAGACCTCCAGGCATCATGGGAGACCTCCAGGCAACGTAGGAGACCTCCAGGCATCATGGGAGACCACCAGGCAACATGAGAGACCTCCAGGCAACATGGGAGACCACCAGGCAACATGGGAGACCTCCAGGCAACATGGGACACCACCAGGCAACATGGGAGACCTCCAGGCAACATGGGAGACCACCAGGCAACATGGGAGACCTAGAGGCAACATGCGAGACCTCCAGGCAACATGGGAGACCACCAGGCAACATGGGAGACCACCAGGCAACATGGGAGACCTCCAGGCAACATGGGAGACCACCAGGCAACATGGGAGACCACCAGGCAACATGGGAGACCACCAGGCAACATGGGAGACCTAGAGGCAACATGCGAGACCTCCAGGCAACATGGGAGACCACCAGGCAACATGGGAGACCACCAGGCAACATGGGAGACCTCCAGGCAACATGGGAGACCTCCAGGCAACATGGGAGACCACCAGGCAACATGGGAGACCTCCAGGCAACATGGGAGACCACCAGGCAACATGGGAGACCTCCAGGTAACATGGGAGACCACCAGGCAACATGGGAGACCTCCAGGCAACATGGGAGATCTCCAGGAGACATGGGAGACCTCCAGGTAACATGGGAGACCTCCAGGCAACATGGGAGACCTCCAGGCAACATGGGAGACCTCCAGGCAACATGGGAGACCTCCAGGCAACATAGGAGACCTCCAGGCAACATAGGAGACCTCCAGGCAACATGGGAGACCACCAGGCAACATAGGAGACCTCCAGGCGACATAGGAGACCTCCAGGCAACATAGGAGACCTCCAGGCAACATGGGAGACCTCCAGGTAACATAGGAGACCTCCAGGCAACATAGGAGACCTCCAGGCAACATAGGAGACCTCCAGGCAACATAGGAGACCTCCAGGTAACATGGGAGACCTCCAGGCAACATGAGAGACCACCAGGTAACATAGGAGACCACCAGACAACATGGGAGACCTCCAGGCAACATGGGAGACCACCAGGTAACATAGGAGACCACCAGGTAACATGGGAGACCTCCAGGCAACGTGGGAGACCTCCAGGCAACATGGGAGACCACCAGGCAACACGGGAGACCACCAGGTAACATGGGAGACCACCAGGCAACATGGGAGACCACCAGGTAACATGGGAGACCACCAGGTAACATGGGAGACCTCCAGGCAACATGGGAGACCTCCAGGCAACATGGGAGACCACCAGGCAACAGGGGAGACCACCAGGCAACATGGGAGACCTCCAGGCAACATGGGAGACCACCAGGCAACATGGGAGACCACCAGGTAACATGGGAGACCTCCAGGCAACATGGGAGACCTCCAGGCAACATGGGAGACCTCCAGGCAACGTGGGAGACCTCCAGGCAACATGGGAGACCACCAGGCAACATGGGAGACCACCAGGTAACATGGGAGACCTCCAGGCAACATGGGAGACCTCCAGGCAACATGGGAGACCTCCAGGCAACGTGGGAGACCTCCAGGCAACATGGGAGACCACCAGGCAACATGGGAGACCACCAGGTAACATGGGAGACCTCCAGGCAACATGGGAGACCTCCAGGCAACGTGGGAGACCTCCAGGCAACGTGGGAGACCACCAGGCAACGTGGGAGACCTCCAGGCAACGTGGGAGACCTCCAGGCAACATAGGATACCACCAAGCAACATGGGAGACCTCTAGGCAACATGGGAGACCTCCAGGCAACGTGGGAGACCTCTAGGCAACATGGGAGACCTCCAGGCAACGTGGGAGACCTCCAGGCAACGTGGGAGACCTCCAGGCAACATGGGAGACCTCCAGGCAACGTGGGAGACCTCCATACTCGTTCTGGCATCGAAATTTCCCAGTTGATAAGGAGAGTATTGTCAGGAGCGGCAAAGNTGTCCTCTCCTAAAGTCAGGTTTTTCAATTGCATCGACCATCATTTTCTTCCAGATTATAACGCATTGCATACTTTATCCCCAAAAAGACATGGTCACTTTTACCCAAGGGAGGAAGGTACTGAATGTCAAATATTTCTTCCTCCTTCCTGGTAAATATCAAATCTAGCATGGAGGGAACGTCACCTTCCTCATCCTCGTAGCTTGTTTAACATGTTGATATAGAATGTTTCCAGGATGAGGTCTACAAATTTACAGGTCCAGAAATCTTCTGTTTTAGCTTCATATGCTTCCCAGTCTATGGATTTCAAGTTGAAGTCGCCGACTATCAACAGTCGTGAACTATCGTTATCCGCTCTCGCTATGATCTCTCTCATTATCGTTATAAGACCTTCTCGTTTACTATCTAGCTCCTCCTTTGACCATGTGCTGCTAGTGGTGGACTATATGCATTTATGATCACTAGTTTATCATCCTCATGGCAGATCTCTAGTGCTATTATGTCAACTTCTTGTGGATTGGTAGTCATTATTTCGTTCACCTTTAGGTGTTCTTTCACCAGCACAGCAACGCCACCGCCTTTCCTAATTTTTCTGTCCCGTCTCCAAATTGAGTAGCCCCTTGGGAATATGACCTCATTTAAAATAACATCTTCAAGTTTTGTCTCCGTGAGTGCAACAATGTCTGGTGTCTGCAGCTGTATTATATCACTTAACTCCAGTATCTTTGACCTTACTCCATCTATGTTGGTGTATGCAATCTTCAGGAACTTGTTCCCCATCTTCTTATTTTTCACTCCCCCTTTCTCTAATAATTTGTTGGTTTGCTTTATGTACCACTTTACTGGTCTGCCTACCCTATCACTTTGTAGAAAAAAGAATTGATTTCTTCTTCATTCCTGCTCTCATTTAAACGTTTTGCCTCGGCGAGGTTCAGTTTCAGCTTCTCTCTATCTTCTTTGAAAGATCTCGTCTTAACGACCACCTTTCCCATCCTCAACGCTTTGTAATTTTCTGGCATTCCTTAGTACTTCTTCCATCTGTTTGGCACCGTTTAGGGTGATCCTCAAAGGTCGATCTTTCCCTTTTATATATCTGCCTATTCTCCTGTAGTCGCACACATTCTCTTTGGTTGTAAGACCTTCCACGAGGCCAACAATTTTATCTACTACTTTTGCTTCTTCTACAGCTCTTTCTGACCTAGATGTTATCTCCTTTCTATGCATCCAAAAATGATCAGGGACTTACTCCGATCAACTGTGTTTTGCACCAACTTTGGGTTAGATGCCAATTCTTTCTCACTTCTAGCCTAATGTTTGTTTTATCTTGGTTGCTGCAGTGTTTGACTTCTTTACTGCTTCTCTATTTTTTCCTTGTCCTTGGCCACTTGCGCATAAGTGAGTTGCATATCTTTCTTGCACTGTTCTATTCCATGTGCAACTTCCTCCATCTGTGCTGACAAAAGCTGTTTCTCCTGTTGAATTTCCTTGCCTAACCTATTGTAGTCATTTGTGTTTAAATTTACTTTAACTTCTTCCAAAGCTATTTTAAGAGACTATTTTCTTCCATGGCTTTGCAATTTGTTTCCAATTTAATCTTATCCTTGCACAGGTCTTTCACTACACCCTCCAGACATACAACTTTGCTATTTAAATGGTCATTACTTTCTTTCAATTTACTAATTAATTCTATATGAGAGGTCACTATAGTATCTAATTTTGCCAACTTGTTGTATAGACTGGTTATCTCAATGCTTAATGCTAAAGTGTGTGTGTGTGTGTGGTGTGTGTGTGTGTGTGTGTGTGTGTGTGTGTGTGTGTGTGTGTGTGTGTGTGTGTGTGTGTGGTGTGGTGTGTGTGTGTGTGTGTGTGTGTGTGTGTGTGGGTGTGTGTGTGTGTGTGTGTGTGTGTGTGTGTGGTGTGTGTGTGTGTGTGTGTGTGGTGTGTGTGTGTGGTGTGTGTGTGGTGTGTGTGTGTGTGTGTGTGTGTGTGTGTGTGTGTGTGTGTGTTGTGTGTGTGTGTGTGTGTGTGTGTGTGTGTGTGTGTGTGTATGGTGTGTGTGTGTGTGTGTGTGTGTGTACTCACCTATGTGTGTCTGCAAGATCCAGTATTGGCTCTTGGACCCCGCCTTTCTAGCTGCAGATTCTTTAAAGCAATAACCCTTGTCCTATTTCTCTATAACATCAACTTTAACAATTATGAATAGTATTGCTTCCACACCTGTTCCTTAAGTGCATTCCATTTCCCCACTACTCTCATGCTAAGAGGACACTTTCTACCACCTCCATGACTCATCTTCTAGAAGTCTTAAAGCTTCCATCCATGCTACCTTGTTCTCTTGGTGTTCATTATGAACATTTCGTCTTGTTCCACTCTGTTAATGCCCCCTATATATATATTCATACATCTCTATCATGTCTCCTCTCTTTCTCCTCTTTCTAGTATCGTAAGGTTCAGTTCTTTCAGTCTCTCTTCATCCCCCATCCCTCGCTATTCTAAGACGAGTCTCATGGCAAACTTCTTAAGCTTTCTAGATCATTATCTTTTCTTCAGGTGAGGGTTCCTCGACCAGGCTGCATGCTTCAAGGCTGGTCTCACGTAGGTGGTGTAAAACGCTCTTAATGCGTGCTTGCATGTGTGCATGTCGGTGAGAATGCTTGTACAAACAGGTGTTTTACCGTTTCATTTTTTAATGAGCTGCAGCTCTTGGTCCCTAATTTGAGTAGCAGGTTGCCAGGCACACTGAGCCTTAAGTGTGGTTCACTCATACCAACATTTTGTCCTGCTGATAATGTCCACATTTACACTACTCATACCAACATTTTGTCCTGCTAATAATGTCCACATTTACACTACTCATACCAACATTTTGTCCTGCTGATTATGTCCACATTTACACTACTCATTTATTTAATCTTCCAATTCTTTTGTGACTCTCACTGATCCGAATTTCCACCTGTATCTCTGCATTCTGTTTACATCAAGGGTAAATTGTATACATGTTGGTAAACTGTCTACACCATGGCCAGGTAACTTCCAGATGGCACTGTGGAGGTGCCAGTGTATGATGGCACTGTGGAGGTGCAGGTCAATGCCTCAACAGTATGAAAGGTGATCCCCAGTGTGGGGGTGAGACAAGGCTGGTCCTCCCCCCCCCCCTTGAGTTGAGCTCTGGCTCTTTGGTCCCACCTCTCAACCGTCAATCAACCGGTGTACAGGTTCCTGAGCCTACTGGGCTCTATCATATCTACATTATAAACTGTGTATGGAGACAGCCTCCACCACATCACTGCCTAATGCATTCCATCCGTTAACTACTCTGACACTGAAAAAGTTCTTTCTTACGTCTCTGTGGCTCATGTGGGTACTCAGTTTCCACCTGTGTCCCCTTGTTCGCGTCCCACCCGTGATAATTGGAATTGAGGAATTAACCCTGTCAATTCCTCTGAGAATTTTGTAGGTAGTGATCATGTCTCCCCTTACTCTTGTGTCTTCCAGTGTCGTGACGTCACACACACACACACGGGGACTGTGACGTCACTATGACGTTGAAGTGTTCATATAGGTACAGGTTATAGACCGCACTCGCCATAGAGGTCTTTGTTACGGTCGGTAGTGCCGGCCAAGGTCCGGGGCCGGCAGCCAGGCATAACTACGCCCCGGGTGTAATTGGATATCACACTAATTGCCCATTACGCCATCAAGGTCATTATAGTTATGAACGCCACGAGGGTGCCCAATCGTCTCCCGGGGAGGGTTGTGAAACTTGGCGATGTAGGCCACTGCAACACGGGGACCCCACACCGCGCACATTGTGTGGACGGAGCGTGGGACCTCCAACTGTGTGCAGGACCTGTGTGTAAAACTAGTAGGGTAAGGCTTACCATGAACTATGGGAAGGGAAAGTTCTCAGCCAGCTAACAGCAGTCAGCAGTCGTCTGCTCCTGTACCCTCCTGTGTGTAAAACTAGTAGGGTAAGGCTTACCATGAACTATGGGAAGGGAAAGCTCTCAGCCAGCTAACAGGAGTCAGCAGTCGTCTGCTCCTGTACCCTCCTGTGTGTAAAACTAGTAGGGTAAGGCTTACCATGAGCTATGGGAAGGGAAAGCTCTCAGCCAGCTAACAGGAGTCAGCAGGAGTCTGCTCCTGTACCCACCTGTGTGTAAAACTAGTAGGGTAAGGCTTACCATGAACTATGGGAAGGGAAAGCTCTCAGCCTGCTAACAGGAGTCAGCAGTCGTCTGCTCCTGTACCCTCCTGTGTGTAAAACTAGTAGGGTAAGGCTTACCATGAGCTATGGGAAGGGAAAGCTCTCAGCCAGCTAACAGGAGTCAGCAGTCGTCTGCTCCTGTTCCCTCCTGTGTGTAAAACTAGTAGGGTAAGGCTTACCATGAACTATGGGAAGGGAAAGCTCTCAGCCAGCTAACAGGAGTCAGCAGTCGTCTGCTCCTGTACCCTCCTGTGTGTATTAAGTGCCTGAACACTGACTTGCTCAGCTCATCTCTTCATCTCAAAAAGTTATTTTAAATTTTAACACTATAAAAACAGTTTTAAAAACATTGTTTAACTATTTTCCTTAGAATTATTTCATATTTATATCTGATAAATGTTTAAACAGTATTACTATACTCATGGTAAAATATTTCTCCACTGTTGTGGCTTAACCCTTACGTTGCTCCAATCGTATATACGCGTTTTTCTCTCCCGCATTGTTTGTTAAACTACTTTTTTGCCACATTCGTCAGTGCAGCATCTTGCAATACCTGCAATTAAGAGAAGTTAAGCTGGCAAGGTCATGACTTATAATAAGGCGTTTCTATAGAGATTTGTTGAGTCTTGGGCTGAATTAAGGCCTGCCTTAAGGGTCTAACAATCAGACGCTGATGGATTAAATGGTTGTAATCTTATGGTTGACTAATGGGCCTATTACACCAGGGTCATGATTGACACCTTGCTCCCACCTGCTCATCAGTATTGTATAGCTTAGTGTACCTTTACATTAACACGTCATCACAGGTGAGGTACACCATCACAGGTGAGGTACACCATCACAGGTGAGGTACACCATCACAGGTGAGGTACACCATCACAGGTGAGGTACACCATCACAGGTGAGGTACACCATCACAGGTGAGGTACACCACCACAGGTGAGGTACACCACAGGTGAGACACCACCACAGGTGAGACACCACCACAGGTGAGACACCACCACAGGTGAGACACCACCACAGGTGAGGTACACCACCACAGGTGAGGTACACCACAGGTGAGACACCACCACAGGTGAGGTACACCACCACAGGTGAGGTACACCACCACAGGTGAGACACCACCACAGGTGAGACACCACCACAGGTGAGGTACACCACCACAGGTGAGGTACACCACCACAGGTGAGGTACACCACCACAGGTGAGACACCACCACAGGTGAGACGCCACCACAGGTGAGACACCACCACCACAGGTGAGACACCACCACAGGTGAGGTACACCACCACAGGTGAGACACCACCACAGGTGAGACGCCACCACAGGTGAGACACCACCACCACAGGTGAGACACCACCACAGGTGAGACACCACCACAAGCTTCATCACCACCACCACAGGTGAGGTACACCACAGGTGAGACACCACCACAGGTGAGACACCACCACAGGTGAGACACCACCACCACAGGTGAGACACCACCACAGGTGAGACACCACCACAAGCTTCATCACCACCACCACAGGTGAGGTACACCACAGGTGAGACACCACCACAGGTGAGACACCACCACAGGTGAGACACCACCACAGGTGAGACACCACCACCACAGGTGAGACACCACCACAGGTGAGACACCACCACAGGTGAGACACCACCACAGGTGAGACACCACCACAGGTGAGACACCACCACCACAGGTGAGACACCACCACAGGTGAGACACCACCACAGGTGAGACACCACCACCACAGGTGAGACACCACCACAGGTGAGACACCACCACAGGTGAGACACCACCACAGGTGAGACACCACCACAGGTGAGACACCACCACAGGTGAGACACCACCACAAGCTTCACCACCACCACCATACAAGGCGAGACAGCCCACCTTAACAACCCTCCCTAATTACAACACGAATCACGTGTTGACAAACCAACCAAGTTCCCCCCCCCCTCCCCCCAAGACCCCGTGGCGCCCCCAGGTCCCTGCGGCCAGTGAGGGAACTACTAACACACGTTATGGCTACGCATGCCCGCCTGCCAACCACCACGACCAGTGAAACACCGTCATTTACCCATGTACGGAGCTTCGACACGTGCCCAGAAGGTCATCACAGTTCCCTTGATCACTTTGGACGTCGCAGGGATATTTAGACGGTCCAAATCGACACTCATTCGCCCCATACAGGTGTTTTACTTGCCCCATACAGGTGTTTTACTTGCCCCATACAGGTGTTTTACTCGCCCATACAGGTGTTTTACTCGCCCCATACAGGTGTTTTACTCGTCCCATACAGGTGTTTTACTCGCCCCATACAGGTGTTTTACTTGCCCCATACAGGTGTTTTACTTGCCCCATACAGGTGTTTTACTAGCCCCATACAGGTGTTTTACTTGCCCCATACAGGTGTTTTACTTGCCCCATACAGGTGTTTTACTTGCACCATACAAGTGTTTTACTCGCCCCATACAGGTGTTTTACTTGCCCATACAGGTGTTTTACTTGCCCCATACAGGTGTTTTACTCGCCCCATACAGGTGTTTTACTCGCCCCATACAGGTGTTTTACTCGCCCCATACAGGTGTTTTACTCGCCCCATACAGGTGTTTTACTTGCCCCATACAGGTGTTTTACTTGCCCCATACAGGTGTTTTACTTGCCCCATACAGGTGTTTTACTCACCCCATACAGGTGTTTTACTTGCACCATACAGGTGTTTTACTCGCCCCATACAGGTGTTTTACTCGCCCCATACAGGTGTTTTACTCGCCCCATACAGGTGTTTCACTTGCCCCATACAGGTGTTTTTACTTGCCCCATACAGGTGTTTTACTCGCCCCATACAGGTGTTTTACTCGCCCCATACAGGTGTTTTACTCGCCCCATACAGGTGTTTTACTTGCCCCATACAGGTGTTTTACTTGCCCCATACAGGTGTTTTACTTGCCCCATACAGGTGTTTTACTTGCCCCATACAGGTGTTTTACTTGCCCATACAGGTGTTTTACTTGCCCCATACAGGTGTTTTACTCGCCCCATACAGGTGTTTTACTCGCCCCATACAGGTGTTTACTCGCCCCATACAGGTGTTTTACCCGCCCCATACAGGTGTTTTACTCGCCCCATACAGGTGTTTTACTCGCCCCATACAGGTGTTTTACCCGCCCCATACAGGTGTTTTACTCGCCCCATACAGGTGTTTTACTCGCCCCATACAGGTGTTTTACCCGCCCCATACAGGTGTTTTACCCGCCCCATACAGGTGTTTTACTCGCCCCATACAGGTGTTTTACCTCACACATATCATTGTGATGAACAATGCAGCTGGTAGTTCCAGTTCGCACAGTTCTACTGCCCTCAAAACCATCCCCTCAGCAGTTATCGTCTAATGACACTTCTAAGAGACCTATTTGATAACCAGGCCATCGACTTACGCTATCCTCACCTCTCGCCATCGACTTACGCTATCGTCACCTCTCACCATCGACTTACGCTATCTTCACCTCTCGCCATCGACTTACGCTATCCTCACCTCTCACCATCGACTTACGCTATCCTCACCTCTCGCCATCGACTTACGCTATCCTCACCTCTCGCCATCGACTTACGCTATCCTCACCTCTCGCCATCGACTTACGCTATCCTCACCTCTCGCCATCGACTTACGCTATCCTCACCTCTCGCCATCGACTTACGCTATCCTCACCTCTCGCCATCGACTTACGCTATCCTCACCTCTCGCCATCGACTTACGCTATCCTCACCTCTCGCCATCGACTTACGCTATCCTCACCTCTCGCCATCGACTTACGCTATCCTCATCTCTCGCCATCGACTTACGCTATCCTCATCTCTCGCCATCGACTTACGCTATCCTCATCTCTCGCCCCAATCAACTCTGCCCATCTCAGTAAATCAGGAAGGAATAGGTCCCCCCCCAGCTTGTAGCTGGTCTTAAAGCCCCATGAAGCCGTAGGGAGAGGGGGGGGGCAGAAGAGTGATATATTACCGCATTATAATTTCAGGAGAGGCCAAACCTATTTTGATTTTTTTTCCCGTGGGTCGTGACAGATTGAGAAGAGGTAGAGAGGGGGAATGGTAAGTGGGAGGGAATAGCAGTTTCTTCCTCTCTCTTCTACGTCTTTCTCTATCTCTCTCTCTTTCTCTCTCTCTATATATATATATATATATATATATATATATAGATATATATATATATATATATATATATATATATATTATATATATATATGTATATATATATATATATATATATATATATATATATATATATATATATATATATATATATATTTATATATAAACTCCAGTCTTCCGTTTTGGTGTTCTGGGTTCGAGGTGTGTGTGTACTCACCTATTTGTGCTTGCGGGGGTTGAGTTCTGGCTCTTTGGTCCCGCCTCTCAACTGTCAATCAACAGGTGTACAGGTTCCTGAGCCTACTGGGCTCTATCATATCTACATTATAAACTGTGTATGGAGTCAGCCTCCACCACATCACTGCCTAAAGCATTCCATCCGTTAACTACTCTGACACTGAAAAAGTTCCTTCTAACGTCTCTGTGGCTCATGTGGGTACTCAGTTTCCACCTGTGTCCCCTTGTTCGCGTCCCACCAGTGTTGAATAGTTTGTCCTTGTCTACCCGGTCGATTCCTCTGAGGATTTTGTAGGTTGTGATCATATCTCCCCTTACTCTTCTGTCTTCCAGTGTCGTAAGGTGCATTTCCCGCAGCCTTTCCTCGTAACTCGTGCCTCTTAGTTCTGGGACTAGTCTAGTGGCATACCTTTGGACTTTTTCCAGCTTCGTCTTGTGCTTGACAAGGTACGGGCTCCATGCTGGGGCCGCATACTCCAGGATTGGTCTTACATATGTGGTGTACAAGATTCTGAATGATTCCTTACACAGGTTCCTGAACGCTGTTCTGATGTTAGCCAGCCTCGCATATGCCGCAGACGTTATCCTTTTTATGTGGGCTTCAGGAGACAGGTTTGGTGTGATATCAACTCCTAGATCTTTCTCTCTGTTTTCATTAAGTACTTCATCTCCTATTCTGTATCCTGTGTCTGGCCTCCTGTTTCCACTGCCTAGTTTCATTACTTTGCATTTACTCGGGTTGAACTTTAGTAGCCATTTGTCAGCCCATTTATTCAGTCTGTCTAGGTCATCTTGTAGCCTCCTACTATCATCCTCTATTTTAATCCCCCCTCATAATTTTTGCATCGTCAGCAAACATTGAGAGAATGAGTCTATACCCTCTGGGAGATCATTTACATATATCAGAAACAGTATAGGTCCGAGTACAGAGCCCTGTGGGACTCCACTGGTGACATCTCGCCACTCTGATGTCTCACCCCTCACCGTTACTCGCTGTTTCCCGTTGCTTAGGCACTCCCTTATCCACTGGAGCACCTTCCCTTTTACTCCTGCCTGTTGCTCCAACTTTTGTAACAGCCTTTTATGGGGTACTGTGTCAAAGGCCTTCCGACAGTCCAAGAATATGCAGTCTACCCTTCCTTCTCTTTCTTGCCTAAATTTTGTTGCTTGAACACCCATACCCACCCACACACCTGAAGCCCCCAGAACACCCATACCCACCCACACACCTGGAGCCTCCACAACACCCATACCCACCCACACACCTGGAGCCTCCACAACACCCCACCCACCCACACACACACCTGGAGCCAGGTTTGACACTACGATTAATGACCCTATCACCAAAGCGCCTTCACACACCTCTCTTTAACACCGCGTGGGCGGCTGACCTGCACAAAAAAACCTTTGTATTACGGCCTATAGGCCTATAGGCCTATACTGTACCCCTCCCAACACCTCATATATATATAGGCCTACCCCCCACCCCCACCCCCACCCCCATTTCAGGCGTGCATTGGCTTACCCGCCCCCAGCACCTCGTGTATAGGCCTAACTTACAAAATAAAGGAGGCTGAGAGGCCTCTATTGGAGATATAGAGGTTTCTGAGGCGTGAAACTGGTGAGAAAAGAGTGGGAACTGGAGCAGCTGGTTAGTGGTGAATGGTTCACTAAGTCACACTAACTAGCCTCGTAGTGGTTCACTAACTGACACTAACTACCCTCGTGGTGGTTCACTAACTGACACTAACTACCCTCGTGGTGGTTCACTAACTGACACTAACTACCCTCGTGGTGGTTCACTAACTGACACTAACTACCCTCGTGGTGGTTCACTAACTGACACTAACTACCCTCGTGGTGGTTCACTAACTGACACTAACTACCCTCGTGGTGGTTCACTAACTGACACTAACTACCCTCGTGGTGGTTCACTAACTGACACTAACTACCCTCGTGGTGGTTCCCTAACTGACACTAACTACCCTCGTGGTGGTTCACTAACTGACACTAACTACCCTCGTGGTGGTTCACTAACTGACACTAACTACCCTCGTGGTGGTTCACTAACTCACACTAACTAGCCTCGTGGTGGTTCACTAACTCACACTAACTACCCTCGTGGTGGTTCACCAACACACACTAACTACCCTCGTGGTGGTTCACCAACACACACTAACTACCCTCGTGGTGGTTCACTAACTGACACTAACTACCCTCGTGGTGGTTCACTAACTGACACTAACTACCCTCGTGGTGGTTCACTAACTCACACTAACTAGCCTCGTGGTGGTTCACTAACTCACACTAACTAGCCTCGTGGTGGTTTACTAACTCACACTAACTACCCTCGTGGTGGTTCACTAACTCACACTAACTACCCTCGAGGTGGTTCACTAACTCACACTAACTACCCTCGTGGTGGTTCACTAACTACCCTCGTGGTGGTTCAGTAACTCACACTAACTACCCTCGTGGTGGTTCACTAACTCTAACTACCCTCGTGGTGGTTCACTAACTCACACTAACTAGCCTCGTGGTGGTTCACTAACTCACACTAACTACCCTCGTGGTGGTTCACTAACTCACACTAACTAGCCTCGTGGTGGTTCACTAACTCACACTAACTAGCCTCGTGGTGGTTCACTAACTCACACTAACTACCCTCGTGGTGGTTCACTAACTCACACTAACTACCCTCGTGGTGGTTCACTAACTCACACTAACTACCCTCGTGGTGGTTCACTAACTCACACTAACTACCCTCGTGGTGGTTCACTAACTCACACTAACTAGCCTCGTGGTGGTTCACTAACTCACACTAACTACCCTCGTGGTGGTTCACTAACTACCCTCGTGGTGGTTCACTAACTACCCTCGTGGTGGTTCACTAACTACCCTCGTGGTGGTTCACTAACTACCCTCGTGGTGGTTCACTAACTCACACTAACTACCCTCGTGGTGGTTCACTAACTCACACTAACTACCCTCGAGGTGGTTCACTAACTCACACTAACTACCCTCGTGGTGGTTCACCAACTCACACTAACTACCCTCGTGGTAGTTCACCAACACACACTAACTACCCTCGTGGTGGTTCACTAACTCACATTAACTAGCCTCGTGGTGGTTCACTAACTGACACTAACTACCCTCGTGGTGGTTCACTAACTCACACTAACTACCCTCGTGGTGGTTCACCAACACACACTAACTACCCTCGTGGTGGTTCACTAACTCACACTAACTACCCTCGTGGTGGTTCACTAACTCACACTAACTACCCTCGTGGTGGTTCACTAACTCACACTAACTACCCTCGCGGTGGTTCACCAACTCACACTAACTACCCTCGCGGTGGTTCACCAACTCACACTAACTACCCTCGTGGTGGTTCACTAACTCACACTAACTACCCTCGTGGTGGTTCACTAACTCACACTAACTACCCTCGCGGTGGTTCACTAACTCACACTAACTACCCTCGTGGTGGTTCACCAACTTACACTAACTACCCTCGTGGTGGTTCACTAACTCACACTAACTACCCTCGTGGTGGTTCACTAACACACACTAACTACCCTCGTGGTGGTTCACTAACACACACTAAGTACCCTCGTGGTGGTTCACTAACACACACTAACTACCCTCGTGGTGGTTCACTAACACACACTAACTACCCTAGTGGTGGTTCACTAACTCACACTAACTACCCTCGTGGTGGTTCACTAACACACACTAACTACCCTCGTGGTGGTTCACTAACTCACACTAACTACCCTCGTGGTGGTTCACTAACACACACTAACTACCCTCGTGGTGGTTCACCAACACACTAACTACCCTCGTGGTGGTTCACCAACACACACTAACTACCCTCGTGGTGGTTCACCAACACACACTAACTACCCTCGTGGTGGTTCACCCACTCACACTAACTACCCTCGTGGTGGTTCACTAACTCACACTAACTACCCTCGTGGTGGTTCACTAACTCACACTAACTACCCTCGTGGTGGTTCACCAACACACACTAACTACCCTCGTGGTGGTTCACCAACTCACACTAACTACCCTCGTGGTGGTTCACCAACACACACTAACTACCCTCGTGGTGGTTCACCAACACACACTAACTACCCTCGTGGTGGTTCACCAACACACACTAACTACCCTCGTGGTGGTTCACCAACACACACTAACTACCCTCGTGGTGGTTCACTAACTCACACTAACTACCCTCGTGGTGGTTCACTAACTCACACTAACTACCCTCGTGGTGGTTCACCACTCACACTAACTACCCTCGTGGTGGTTCACCAACACACACTAACTACCCTCGTGGTGGTTCACCAACTCACACTAACTACCCTCGAGGTGGTTCACTAACTACCCTCGTGGTGGTTCACCAACTCACACTAACTACCCTCGAGGTGGTTCACTAACTACCCTCGTGGTGGTTCACCAACTCACACTAACTACCCTCGCGGTGGTTCAATAACTACCCTCGCGGTGGTTCACCAACACACACTAACTACCCTCGCGGTGGTTCACTAACTACCCTCGCGGTGGTTCACCAACACACACTAACTACCCTCGCGGTGGTTCACTAACTACCCTCGCGGTGGTTCACCACACACACTAACTACCCTCGCGGTGGTTCATTAACTACCCTCGTGGTGGTTCACCAGCACCACTAACTACCCTCGTGGTGGTTCACTAACTACCCTCGTGGTGGTTCACTAACTACCCTCGCGGTGGGTCACCAACACACACTAACTACCCTCGCGGTGGTTCACTAACTACCCTCGTGGTGGTTCACCAACTCACACTAACTACCCTCGAGGTGGTTCACTAACTACCCTCGTGGTGGTTCACTAACTACCCTCGCGGTGGTTCACCAACACACACTAACTACCCTCGTGGTGGTTCACCAACAGAGATAGTACATACAATGCCTAAAGTTGTGTGTTGGTGAACCACCACGAGGGTAGTTAGTGAACCACCTCGAGGGTAGTTAGTGTGAGTTGGTGAACCACCACGAGGGTAGTTAGTGTGT
>WNGS01167792.1:20235-52010 GCA_020271785.1 Procambarus virginalis | reverse complement strand
TGGATGACTGTTGCAGGGATGGATGACTGTTGCAGGGATGGATGACTGTTGCAGGGATGGATGACAGTTGCAGGGATGGATGACAGTTGCAGGGATGGATGACAGTTGCAGGGATGGATGACTGTTGCAGGGATGGATGACTGTTGCAGGGATGGATGACTGTTGCAGGGATGGATGACTGTTGCAGGGATGGATGACAGTTGCAGGGATGGATGACAGTTGCAGGGATGGATGACTGTTGCAGGGATGGATGACTGTTGCACACACTGACAGCTCTATAGTCAAGTGCATCTCGTTCAGTTCCCGGCCGCCCCACACTGTGGGCGCCTCTGTGGCCTGCCTCATCATCAGGAGTAACTCACCCGGGGTCGCTCTGACTCACCCGGGGAGGTGGTGAGTCGCTCTGACTCACCCGGGGAGATGGGAGTCGCTCTGACTCACCCGGGGAGGTGGTGAGTCGCTCTGACTCACCCGGGGAGGTGGTGAGTCGCTCTGACTCACCCGGGGAGATGGGGAGTCGCTCTGACTCACCCGGGGAGGTGGTGAGTCGCTCTGACTCACCCGGGAGATGGGGAGTCGCTCTGACTCACCCGGGGAGGTGTGAGTCGCTCTGACTCACCCGGGGAGGTGGTGAGTCGCTCTGACTCACCCGGGGAGATGGGGAGTCGCTCTGACTCACCCGGGAGGTGGTGAGTCGCTCTGACTCACCCGGGAGATGGGGAGTCGCTCTGACTCACCCGGGAGATGGTGAGTCGCTCTGACTCACCCGGGGAGATGGTGAGTCGCTCTGACTCACCCGGGGAGGTGGTGAGTCGCTCTGACTCACCCGGGGAGATGGTGAGTCGCTCTGACTCACCCGGGGAGATGGTGAGTCGCTCTGACTCACCCGGGGAGATGGTGAGTCGCTCTGACTCATCCGGGGAGATGGTGAGTCGCTCTGACTCACCCGGGGAGATGGTGAGTCGCTCTGACTCACCCGGGGAGATGGTGAGTCGCTCTGACTCACCCGGGGAGATGGTGAGTCGCTCTGACTCACCCAGGGAGATGGTGAGTCCCTCTGACTCACCCAGGGAGATGGTGAGTCGCTCTGACTCACCCAGGGAGATGGTGAGTCAGAGCGACTCACCCGGGGAGATGGTGAGTCGCTCTGACTCACCCGGGGAGGTGGTGAGTCGCTCTGACTCACCCGGGGAGATGGTGAGTCGCTCTGACTCACCCGGGGAGGTGGTGAGTCGCTCTGACTCACCCGGGGAGATGGTGAGTCGCTCTGACTCACCCGGGAGGTGGTGAGTCGCTCTGACTCACCCGGGGAGATGGTGAGTCGCTCTGACTCACCCGGGGAGATGGTGAGTCGCTCTGACTCACCCGGGGAGATGGTGAGTCGCTCTGACTCATCCGGGGAGATGGTGAGTCGCTCTGACTCACCCGGGAGATGGTGAGTCGCTCTGACTCACCCGGGGAGATGGTGAGTCGCTCTGACTCACCCGGGGAGATGGTGAGTCGCTCTGACTCACCCAGGGAGATGGTGAGTCCCTCTGACTCACCCAGGGAGATGGTGAGTCGCTCTGACTCACCCAGGGAGATGGTGAGTCAGAGCGACTCACCCGGGGAGATGGTGAGTCGCTCTGACTCACCCGGGAGGTGGTGAGTCGCTCTGACTCACCCGGGGAGGTGGTGAGTCGCTCTGACTCACCCGGGGAGGTGGTGAGTCGCTCTGACTCACCCGGGGGGATGGTGAGTCGCTCTGACTCACCCGGGGGGATGGTGAGTCGCTCTGACTCACCCGGGAGATGGTGAGTCGCTCTGACTCACCCGGGGGATGGTGAGTCGCTCTGACTCACCCGGGGAGATGGTGAGTCGCTCTGACTCACCCGGGGGGATGGTGAGTCGCTCTGACTCACCCGGGAGATGGTGAGTCGCTCTGACTCACCCGGGGGATGGTGAGTCGCTCTGACTCACCCGGGGATGGTGAGTCGCTCTGACTCACCCGGGAGGTGGTGAGTCGCTCTGACTCACCCGGGAGATGGTGAGTCGCTCTGACTCACGTATAATCAAACATCACCAATACTCAGCTCATCTAAACCCTGACTCTAGTAACTCCTTTATCTAATGAGGTTATCATTGTAACAATTATGAATTAACTAACAATTCAAGTTAATAAATATTAAGTAGGAGGATGAACCAGGAGACAGTTGTGTGCTAAAGCCGCCTGTAGGCGGGCACAACAGGCTCAAGATGAGAGAAACGCGAGTTTCGCGTAAAGTTTGACAACCGCTGCTGGCGAGAAGTGTAAAGTTTCGCAACCGCTGCTGGCGAGAAGTGTAAAGTTTGGCAACCGCTGCTGGCGAGAAGGGTAAAGTTTGGCAACCGCTGCTGGCGAGAAGTGTAAAGTTTGGCAACCGCTGCTGGCGAGAAGTGTAAAGTTTCGCAACCGCTGCTGGCGAGAAGTGTAAAGTTGGCAACCGCTGCTGGCGAGAAGTGTAAAGTTTGGCAACCGCTGCTGGCGAGAAGTGTAAAGTTTGGCAACCGCTGCTGGCGAGAAGTGTAAAGTTTGGCAACCGCTGCTGGCGAGAAGTGTAAAGTTTCGCAACCGCTGCTGGCGAGAAGTGTAAAGTTTGGCAACCGCTGCTGGCGAGAAGTGTAAAGTTTCGCAACCGCTGCTGGCGAGAAGTGTAAAGTTTGGCAACCGCTGCTGGCGAGAAGTGTAAAGTTTCGCAACCGCTGCTGGCGAGAAGTGTAAAGTTTCGCACCGCTGCTGGCGAGAAGTGTAAAGTTTCGCAACCGCTGCTGGCGAGAAGTGTAAAGTTGGCAACCGCTGCTGGCGAGAAGTGTAAAGTTTCGCAACCCTGCTGGCGAGAAGTGTAAAGTTGGCAACCGCTGCTGGCGAGAAGTGTAAAGTTTGGCAACCGCTGCTGGCGAGAAGTGTAAAGTTTGGCAACCGCTGCTGGCGAGAAGTGTAAAGTTTCGCAACCGCTGCTGGCGAGAAGTGTAAAGTTTCGCAACCGCTGCTGGCGAGAAGTTAAAGTTTCACAACCGCTGCTGGCGAGAAGTGTAAAGTTTCACAACCACTGCTGGCGAGAAACACAAAGTTTCACACCGCTGCTGGCGAGAAACACAAAGTTTCACAACCGCTGCTGGCGAGAAACATAAAGTTTCACAACCGCTGCTGGCGAGAAGTGTAAAGTTTCACAACCACTGCTGGCGAGAAACACAAAGTTTCACAACCGCTGCTGGCGAGAAACACAAAGTTTCACAACCACTGCTGGCGAGAAACACAAATTTTCACAACCACTGCTGGCGAGAAACACAAAGTTTCACAACCGCTGCTGGCGAGAAACACAATTTCACAACCGCTGCTGGCGAGAAACATAAAGTTTCACACCGCTGCTGGCGAGAAACACAAGTTTCACAACCGCTGCTGGCGAGAAACACAAAGTTTCACAACCGCTGCTGGCGAGANCCCGGCCCGCAAGAAGCGAACCCGTTGCTCTCCTTCCAATCCAAGCGAATTACTTTAAAAAAACAAGAACAAAATTACTCAAAAAAATCTTAGGATGTATGACAAGTCTAGCGGAAAAAAAATTTAAATTTAACTAGTAAACTTTCTTTGCAACGTGACTAATTACATGTTGCAAAGGTAATATGTGCAATATTGAACGTGTTGAGATTGCAATTGAATTTTTTTAGTAAATATAGATAGCGACACCATATGTATAATTAACAGATTAGGCTTATGTTATTATTTAATTTTATTTTAGTTACTTAAAATTACATAAAAATGAATTTAATTTTAATTTAGGCTTCTATTTTATTTAATGCAATATTGCTTATAAGACTAAGTGATTAATAGGAAAAATATTTGATCTACATAAATTAGATTTTGACGTAAAGCAAATATAAAGCTTTTATGTATATCAAATATAAAGCTTTTTACATAAAGCAAATATATAAAGCTTTTTACATAAAGCAAATATATAAAGCTTTTTACATAAAGCAAATATATAAAGCTTTTAACATAAAGCAAATATATAAAACTTTTAACATAAAGCAAATATATAAAGCTTTTAACATAAAGCAAATATATAAAGCTTTTTACATAAAGCAAATATATAAAGCTTTTTACATAAAGCAAATATATAAAACTTTTAACATAAAGCAAATATATAAAGCTTTTAACATAAAGCAAATATATAAAGCTTTTAACATAAAGCAAATATATAAAACTTTTAACATAAAGCAAATATATAAAGCTTTTAACATAAAGCAAATATATAAAGCTTTTTACATAAAGCAAATATATAAAACTTTTAACATAAAGCAAATATATAAAGCTTTTAACATAAAGCAAATATATAAAGCTTTTTACATAAAGCAAATATATAAAGCTTTTTACATAAAGCAAATATAAAGCTTTTTAATAAAGCAAATATATAAAGCTTTTTACATAAAGCAAATATATAAAGCTTTTACACATATATTTACATCAATTCATAAACTAATACAGGAGCCTAGATGTTGTACTGTAAGTTATAATAGCGAGTGATATATGTGTTTTAATGAAGACAAGAATGATACTTCAGTTATAATATCGGGAAAAATAACTTAGAAAAAAGGGAGTTAGGAACTAATGAATAATAGGCTGTAAGAAATACCTTTGTTGCTAACGTGTGGGCTGACGCCTATTTGACCTGAATTTGAAATTGAATTTCAGCAGGCCGAGGCAGTGTTGCCACTTCTTCAAAGCGTTGTTGACAGTCAGCTTGGACATATTTATATATACAAATATCTTACTATGTACTAGGGGGAAATATGAAAGGTTAACATAGCGTGTGTCAAGAGCCTACTTTACTTTAAAACAGTCTGGCCTTCACAACCTGTGTGAAATCTCCTCAGTATCTGGGATGCTGTGATCATGTTTCAACTCTCCTGGCGGATGAGGGGTGATGATGTAGGAGGCAGCAGGTGGGGGAGAGAGAGTGTGGGGTGGTGGTGGGAAGCATCATTGGTGGGGGGAGATGAGGTGGTGGGGGTGTGTGGTAGTGGTGATTGGGGAGGGAGAGAGAGGTGGTGGGGGGGGGGGGGCATGGCCCCAGCAAAAAGTGGAACCTGTTCGGATGTTGGTGGATTTCCCACGCCGGTGAAGGTGGGGGGGGGGGAGTAGGGGGGGGGTGAGAGAGAGGGGGGGGGGGGGGGGTGATAGATTTACACCTTGTGAGAGAGGCTGTTGTTGTTGTAAAAGAGGGGTAGGGGGTAGTGAGGGGGTTGGGGTAGGGGGTAGTGAGGGGGGTGGGGGTAGGGGGTAGTGAGGGGGGTGGGGGGAGGGGTTGAGATGATGCTGTTGACTACATGGGGGTGTTGGAGAGGGTTGAAAGCTGTTGGGCACACCGATGTACTCTTGGGTAGTACTGGAAACACACACACACACACACACACACACACACACACACACACACACACACACACACACACACACACACACAGAGAGAGAGAGTCAGAGAGTCAGAGAGAGAGAAAGACTTGGGGGTTGATATCACGCCAGACCTGTCCCCTGAAGCTCATATCAAGAGAATAACATCAGCAGCATATGCCAGGCTGGCTAACATAAGAACGGCCTTTAGAAACTTGTGTAAGGAATCTTTCAGAACATTATATACCACATATGTCAGACCAATCCTGGAGTATGCGGCTCCAGCATGGAGTCCTATCTAGTCAAGCATAAGACTAAACTGGAAAAGGTTCAAAGGTTTGCCACCAGACTAGTACCCGAGCTGAGAGGTATGAGCTACGAGGAGCGACTGCAGGAATTAAACCTCACTTCGTTGGAAGACAGAAGAGTTAGGGGGGACATGATCACCACATTCAAGATTCTCAGGGGAATCGACAGGGTTGATAAAGACAGGCTGTTTAACACAAGGGGCACACGCACTAGGGGACACAGGTGGAAGCTGAGTGCCCAAATGAGCCACAGAGATATTAGAAAGAACTTTTTTAGTGTCAGAGTGGTTGACAAATGGAATGCATTAGGAAGCGATGTGGTGGAGGCTGACTCCATACACAGTTTCAAGTGTAGATATGATAGAGCCCAATAGGCTCAGGAAACTGTACACCTGTTGATTGACCGTTGAGAGGCGGGACCAAAGAGCCAGAGCTCAACCCCCGCAAGCACAACTAGGTGAGTACAACTAGGTGAGTACACACACACACACACACACACACACACACACACACACACACACACACACACACCTCCAGGACTGACAGGTAAATATACCCACAATTCTCCTTGTAAATTTAGTATACAACTGTATTAATACAAACAAATCAACGATTTTATATAATTTATTTCATAAATACATAGATATTTATTGATATGTTTCATCACCTAAACATTCCATACACTTTTATTCTAAACTGTTGTTCCTTACTCGGCATTGGGAGCTATTTTAATATTAAAATTCTTAGTGACGTGGGTCATGAGGTGGGTTATGAGGTGAGTTATGAGGTGGGTTATGAGGTGAGTTATGAGGTGGGTTATGAGGTGGGTTATGTGGTGGGTTATGAGGTGGGTTATGTGGTGGGTTATGAGGTGGGTTATGAGGTGGGTTATGAGGTGAGTTATGAGGTGGGTTATGTGGTGGGTTATGTGGTGAGTTATGAGGTGAGTTATGAGGTGAGTATGAGGTGAGTTATGAGGTGGGTTATGAGGTGAGTTATGAGGTGGGTTATGAGGGGGTTATGAGGTGGGTTATGAGGTGGGTTATGAGGTGGGTTATGAGGTGGGTTATGAGGTGGGTTATGAGGTGGGTTATGAGGTGGGCTATGAGGTGGGTTATGAGGTGGGTTATGAGGTGGGTTATGAGGTGAGTTATGAGGTGGGTCATGAGGTGGGCTATGAGGTGGGTTATGAGGTGAGTTATGAGGGGGTTATGAGGTGAGTTATGTGGTGAGTTATGAGGGGGGTATGAGGTGGGTTATGAGGTGAGTTATGAGGTGGGTTATGAGGTGGGTCATGAGGTGGGTTATGAGGTGAGTTATGAGGTGGGTTATGAGGTGAGTTATGTGGTGGGTTATGAGGTGAGTTATGAGGTGGGTTATGTGGTGAGTTATGAGGTGAGTTATGTGGTGAGTTATGAGGTGGGTTATGAAGTGGGTTATGAGGTGAGTTATGAGGTGGGTTATGAGGTGGGTTATGAGGTGAGTTATGAGGTGGGTTATGAGGTGGGTCATGAGGTGGGTTATGAGGTGAGTTATGAGGTGGGTTATGAGGTGGGTTATGAGGTGGGTTATGAGGTGGGTTATGAGGTGAGTTATGTGGTGGGTTATGAGGTGGGTTATGAGGTGGGTTATGTGGTGAGTTATGAGGTGAGTTATGTGGTGAGTTATGTGGTGGGTTATGAGGTGGGTTATGAGGTGGTTATGTGGTGAGTTATGAGGTGGGTTATGAGGTGAGTTATGAGGTGGGTTATGAGGTGGGTTATGAGGTGAGTTATGTGGTGAGTTATGAGGTGGGTTATGAGGTGAGTTATGAGGTGGGTTATGAGGTGAGTTATGTGGTGGGTTATGAGGTGGGTTATGAGGTGGGTATGTGGTGAGTTATGAGGTGGGTTATGAGGTGGGTTATGAGGTGGGTTATGTGGTGAGTTATGAGGTGGGTTATGAGGTGAGTTATGAGGTGGGTTATGAGGTGGGTTATGAGGTGAGTTATGTGGTGAGTTATGAGGTGGGTTATGAGGTGAGTTATGAGGTGGGTTATGAGGTGAGTTATGTGGTGAGTTTTGAGGTGGGTTATGAGGTGAGTTATGAGGTGGGTTATGAGGTGAGTTATGTGGTGAGTTATGAGGTGGGTTATGAGGTGGGTTATGAGGTGGGTTATGAGGTGGGTTATGTGGTGAGTTATGAGGTGGGTTATGAGGTGAGTTATGAGGTGGGTTATGAGGTGGTTATGAGGTGGGTTATGAGGTGGGTTATGAGGTGGGTTATGAGGTGGGTTATGAGGTGAGTTATGAGGTGGGTTATGAGGTGGGTTATGAGGTGAGTTATGAGGTGGGTTATGAGGCAGTAGTCAGCCAGATAATGAGGACATCTTTCAGGAACTTGGAAAAGAACCTTTAAAAGCACAAAGTAATCAACGTGAGACCAAATCTTGTGTGTGCAGCGCCGGCAAGGAACCCCTACATAAAAAAACAAATGAAAAAGTCCAAATATATAGAGCAATGCTCTATCCAGAACTAAGACGATTGTGCTATGATGAAAGACTGAGGGAGCTGGACATCAGAGGATAGGAGGAATAGTGGACATGATTACGACATAGAAAATACTAAGTTAAATATTAAAAACTGATAGAGAAACGCTGTTTAAAGTACACAACATTACATGTAAACAAGATATGAAAAACAAGAGAATCATTGGACTAATAATAGTCAAAAGTTGGAGCCCAAGAGCAGAAGCCCGACCATGCCTTTAGGGAGCTGGTCGGCCGAGCGGACAGCACGCTGGACTTGTGATCCTGTGGTCCTGAGTTCGATCCCAGGCGCCGGCGAGAAACAATGGGCAGAGTTTCTTTCACCCTATGCCCCTGTTACCCAGCAGTAAAATAGGTACCTGGGTGTTAGTCAGCTGTCACGGGCTGCTTCCTGGGGGTGGAGGCCTGGTCGAGGACCGGGCCGCGGGGACACTAAAGCCCCGAAATCATCTCAAGATAACCTCAAGATATGCCAGCACGTCTACCTAAACACTTACCACCACACCCTAAACTGCTTCCTGTACGGGTGTTTAGCGTCAGGAAACACGCCATGTTTTGGTGGCGAGTGGGTAAGGCAGGCGCGCGCTCCACCACGTGGCTCCAGCATGTAAATATTTACATCTAGGCAGAACACGTGGGGGCGTGCGCAGGCGCACGCCCCCACGTGCACGGAACAAAGCCTGTTGACCGCTGCTGTAAACTCCGTAATAAGGCTCAGTATACCACACGCTCAAGAATACAAGTAAACTTAAATATTGTACAAATTAGTAGTTTACAGGATTAAAAGGAGTTAGTGATGATAGGAGAGGTCACCCCAAGTCAGTACAGGTCACCCCAAGTCAGTACAGGTCACGCCAAGTCAGTACAGGTCACCCCAAGTCAGTACAGGTCACCCCAAGTCAGTACAGGTCACCCCAAGTCAGTACAGGTCACGCCAAGTCAGTACAGGGCACCCCAAGTCAGGACAGGTCACCCCAAGTCAGTACAGGTCACCCCAAGTCAGTACAGGTCACCCCAAGTCAGTACAGGTCACCCCAAGTCAGTACAGGTCACCCCAAGTCAGGACAGGTCACCCCAAGTCAGTACAGGGCACCCCAAGTCAGTACAGGTCACCCCAAGTCAGTACAGGTCACGCCAAGTCAGTACAGGGCACCCCAAGTCAGGACAGGTCACCCCAAGTCAGTACAGGTCACCCCAAGTCAGGACAGGTCACCCCAAGTCAGTACAGGTCACCCCAAGTCAGTACAGGTCACGCCAAGTCAGTACAGGTCACCCCAAGTCAGTACAGGTCACCCCAAGTCAGTACAGGTCACCCCAAGTCAGTACAGGTCACCCCAAGTCAGTACAGGTCACCCCAAGTCAGTACAGGTCACCCCAAGTCAGTACAGGTCACCCCAAGTCAGTACAGGTCACCCCAAGTCAGTACAGGTCACGCCAAGTCAGTACAGGTCACCCCAAGTCAGTACAGGTCACGCCAAGTCAAGACAGGTCACCCCAAGTCAGTACAGGTCACGCCAAGTCAGTACAGGTCACCCCAAGTCAGTACAGGTCACGCCAAGTCAGTACAGGTCACCCCAAGTCAGTACAGGTCACGCCAAGTCAGTACAGGTCACCCCAAGTCAGTACAGGTCACGCCAAGTCAGTACAGGTCACCCCAAGTCAGTACAGGTCACGCCAAGTCAGTACAGGTCACCCCAAGTCAGGAGAGGTCACCCCAAGTCAGTACAGGTCACCCCAAGTCAGTACAGGTCACCCCAAGTCAGTACAGGTCACCCCAAGTCAGTACAGGTCACCCCAAGTCAGTACAGGTCACGCCAAGTCAGTACAGGTCACCCCAAGTCAGGAGAGGTCACCCCAAGTCAGTACAGGTCACCCCAAGTCAGTACAGGTCACCCCAAGTCAGTACAGGTCACCCCAAGTCAGTACAGGTCACCCCAAGTCAGTACAGGTCACGCCAAGTCAGTACAGGTCACCCCAAGTCAGTACAGGTCACGCCAAGTCAGTACAGGTCACCCCAAGTCAGGAGAGGTCACCCCAAGTCAGTACAGGTCACCCCAAGTCAGGAGAGGTCACCCCAAGTCAGTACAGGTCACCCCAAGTCAGGAGAGGTCACCCCAAGTCAGTACAGGTCACCCCAAGTCAGTACAGGTTACCCCAAGTCAGTACAGGTCACCCCAAGTCAGTACAGGTCACCCCAAGGCAGGACAGGTCACCCCAAGTCAGTACAGGTCACCCCAAGGCAGGACAGGTCACCCCAAGTCAGTACAGGTCACCCCAAGTCAGGACAGGTCACCCCAAGTCAGGACAGGTCACCCCAAGTCAGGACAGGTCACCCCAAGTCAGTACAGGTCACCTCAAGTCAGTACAGGTCACCCCAAGTCAGTACAGGTCACCCCAAGACAGTACAGGTCACCCCAAGTCAGGAGAGGTCACCCCAAGTCAGTACAGGTCACGCCAAGTCAGTACAGGTCACCCCAAGACAGTACAGGTCACCCCAAGTCAGTACAGGTCACCCCAAGACAGTACAGGTCACCCCAAGACAGTACAGGTCACCCCAAGTCAGTACAGGTCACGCCAAGTCAGTACAGGTCACCCCAAGTCAGTACAGGTCACGCCGAGTCATCAGAGGTGCGTGATTATTACAGTGCTTGAAACTGCACAAATCGATTGCATTTGCAAGAGATTGATCGATTCCGTAAAGAATGCGACATTGCAGGCGAGTTGCAGAGTTGCATGATCAACTCATCATCCAAGATGAGGAGTCCCACAGGCCACCAGTCACGCGCTTCGTAACAGCAACAGGTAACGGTAGCCACCTGTTACAGGTAACGGTAGCCACCTGTTACAGGTAACGGTAGCCACCTGTTACAGGTAACGGTAGCCACCTGTTACAGGTAACGGTAGCCACCTGATACAGGTAACGGTAGCCACCTGTTACAGGTAACGGTAGCCACCTGCCACAGGTAACGGTAGCCACCTGTTACAGGTAACGGTAGCCACCTGTTACAGGTAACGGTAGCCACCTGTTACAGGTAACGGTAGCCACCTGTTACAGGTAACGGTAGCCACCTGATACAGGTAACGGTAGCCACCTGCCACAGGTAACGGTAGCCACCTGTTACAGGTAACGGTAGCCACCTGTTACAGGTAATGGTAGCCACCTGTTACAGGTAACGGTAGCCACCTGATACAGGTAACGGTAGCCACCTGCCACAGGTAACGGTAGCCACCTGCCACAGGTAACGGTAGCCACCTGTTACAGGTAACGGTAGCCACCTGTTACAGGTAACGTTAGCCACCTGTTACAGGTAACGGTAGCCACCTGTTACAGGTAACGGTAGCCACCTGTTACAGGTAACGGTAGCCACCTGATACAGGTAACGGTAGCCACCTGCCACAGGTAACGGTAGCCACCTGCCACAGGTAACGTTAGCCACCTGTTACAGCTAACGGTAGCCACCTGTTACAGGTAACGTTAGCCACCTGTTACAGGTAACGGTAGCCACCTGATACAGGTAACGGTAGCCACCTGTTACAGGTAACGGTAGCCACCTGATACAGGTAACGGTAGCCACCTGATACAGGTAACGGTAGCCACCTGATACAGGTAACGGTAGCCACCTGATACAGGTAACGGTAGCCACCTGTTACAGGTAACGGTAGCCACCTGTTACAGGTAACGGTAGCCACCTGATACAGGTAACGGTAGCCACCTGCCACAGGTAACGGTAGCCACCTGTTACAGGTAACGGTAGCCACCTGTTACAGGTAACGTTAGCCACCTGTTACCGGTAACGGTAGCCACCTGATACAGGTAACGGTAGCCACCTGATACAGGTAACGGTAGCCACCTGTTACAGGTAACGGTAGCCACCTGTTACAGGTAACGGTAGCCACCTGATACAGGTAACGGTAGCCACCTGCCACAGGTAACGGTAGCCACCTGCCACAGGTAACGGTAGCCACCTGCCACAGGTAACGGTAGCCACCTGATACAGGTAACGGTAGCCACCTGCCACAGGTAACGGTAGCCACCTGCCACAGGCAACGGTAGCCACCTGCCACAGGTAACGGTAGCCACCTGCCACAGGCAACGGTAGCCACCTGCCACAGGTAACGGTAGCCACCTGCCACAGGTAACGGTAGCCACCTGTTACAGGTAACGGTAGCCACCTGTTACAGGTAATGGTAGCCACCTGTTACAGGTAACGGTAGCCACCTGATACAGGTAACGGTAGCCACCTGCCACAGGTAACGGTAGCCACCTGCCACAGGTAACGGTAGCCACCTGTTACAGGTAACGGTAGCCACCTGTTACAGGTAACGTTAGCCACCTGTTACAGGTAACGGTAGCCACCTGTTACAGGTAACGGTAGCCACCTGTTACAGGTAACGGTAGCCACCTGATACAGGTAACGGTAGCCACCTGCCACAGGTAACGGTAGCCACCTGCCACAGGTAACGTTAGCCACCTGTTACAGCTAACGGTAGCCACCTGTTACAGGTAACGTTAGCCACCTGTTACAGGTAACGGTAGCCACCTGATACAGGTAACGGTAGCCACCTGTTACAGGTAACGGTAGCCACCTGATACAGGTAACGGTAGCCACCTGATACAGGTAACGGTAGCCACCTGATACAGGTAACGGTAGCCACCTGATACAGGTAACGGTAGCCACCTGTTACAGGTAACGGTAGCCACCTGTTACAGGTAACGGTAGCCACCTGATACAGGTAACGGTAGCCACCTGCCACAGGTAACGGTAGCCACCTGTTACAGGTAACGGTAGCCACCTGATACAGGTAACGGTAGCCACCTGCCACAGGTAACGGTAGCCACCTGTTACAGGTAACGGTAGCCACCTGTTACAGGTAACGTTAGCCACCTGTTACCGGTAACGGTAGCCACCTGATACAGGTAACGGTAGCCACCTGATACAGGTAACGGTAGCCACCTGTTACAGGTAACGGTAGCCACCTGTTACAGGTAACGGTAGCCACCTGATACAGGTAACGGTAGCCACCTGCCACAGGTAACGGTAGCCACCTGCCACAGGTAACGGTAGCCACCTGCCACAGGTAACGGTAGCCACCTGATACAGGTAACGGTAGCCACCTGCCACAGGTAACGGTAGCCACCTGCCACAGGCAACGGTAGCCACCTGCCACAGGTAACGGTAGCCACCTGCCACAGGCAACGGTAGCCACCTGCCACAGGTAACGGTAGCCACCTGCCACAGGTAACGGTAGCCACCTGCCACAGGTAACGGTAGCCACCTGCCACAGGTAACGGTAGCCACCTGCCACAGGTAACGGTAGCCACCTGCCACAGGTAACGGTAGCCACCTGCCACAGGTAACGGTAGCCACCTGCCACAGGTAACGGTAGCCACCTGCCACAGGCAACGGTAGCCACCTGATACAGGTAACGGTAGCCACCTGCCACAGGCAACGGTAGCCACCTGATACAGGTAACGGTAGCCACCTGCCACAGGTAACGGTAGCCACCTGATACAGGTAACGGTAGCCACCTGCCACAGGTAACGGTAGCCACCTGATACAGGTAACGGTAGCCACCTGATACAGGTAACGGTAGCCACCTGCCACAGGTAACGGTAGCCACCTGCCACAGGTAACGGTAGCCACCTGCCACAGGTAAGGGTAGCCACCTGTTACAGGTAACGGTAGCCACCTGCCACAGGTAACGGTAGCCACCTGCCACAGGTAACGGTAGCCACCTGCCACAGGTAACGGTAGCCACCTGCCACAGGTAACGGTAGCCACCTGCCACAGGTAACGGTAGCCACCTGCCACAGGTAACGGTAGCCACCTGCCACAGGTAACGGTAGCCACCTGCCACAGGTAACGGTAGCCACCTGCCACAGGTAACGGTAGCCACCTGCCACAGGTAACGGTAGCCACCTGCCACAGGTAACGGTAGCCACCTGCCACAGGTAACGGTAGCCACCTGCCACAGGTAACGGTAGCCACCTGCCACAGGTAACGGTAGCCACCTGCCACAGGTAACGGTAGCCACCTGCCACAGGTAACGGTAGCCACCTGCCACAGGTAACGGTAGCCACCTGCCACAGGTAACGGTAGCCACCTGCCACAGGTAACGGTAGCCACCTGCCACAGGTAACGGTAGCCACCTGCCACAGGTAACGGTAGCCACCTGCCACAGGTAACGGTAGCCACCTGCCACAGGTAACGGTAGCCACCTGTTACAGGTAACGGTAGCCACCTGTTACAGGTAACGGTAGCCACCTGATACAGGTAACGGTAGCCGCCTGATACAGGTAACGGTAGCCACCTGTTACAGGTAACGGTAGCCACCTGTTACAGGTAACGGTAGCCACCTGATACAGGTAACGGTAGCCGCCTGATACAGGTAACTGTAGCCGCCTGATACAGGTAACGGTAGCCACCTGTTACAGGTAACGGTAGCCACCTGTTACAGGTAACGGTAGCCACCTGTTACAGGTAACGGTAGCCACCTGTTACAGGTAACGGTAGCCACCTGATACAGGTAACGGTAGCCACCTGTTACAGGTAACAGTAGCCACCTGTTACAGGTAACGGTAGCCACCTGTTACAGGTAACGGTAGCCACCTGTTACAGGTAACGGTAGCCACCTGTTACAGGTAACGGTAGCCACCTGATACAGGTAACGGTAGCCACCTGCCACAGGTAACGGTAGCCACCTGTTACAGGTAACGGTAGCCACCTGTTACAGGTAACGGTAGCCACCTGCCACAGGTAACGGTAGCCACCTGCCACAGGTAACGGTAGCCACCTGTTACAGGTAACGGTAGCCACCTGTTACAGGTAACGGTAGCCACCTGTTACAGGTAACGGTAGCCACCTGTTACAGGTAACGGTAGCCACCTGTTACAGGTAACGGTAGCCACCTGTTACAGGTAACGGTAGCCACCTGTTACAGGTAACGGTAGCCACCTGTTACAGGTAACGGTAGCCACCTGCCACAGGTAACGGTAGCCACCTGTTACAGGTAACGGTAGCCACCTGCCACAGGTAACGGTAGCCACCTGCCACAGGTAACGGTAGCCACCTGCCACAGGTAACGGTAGCCACCTGCCACAGGTAACGGTAGCCACCTGTTACAGGTAACGGTAGCCACCTGTTACAGGTAACGGTAGCCACCTGTTACAGGTAACGGTAGCCACCTGTTACAGGTAACGGTAGCCACCTGCTACAGGTAACGGTAGCCACCTGTTACAGGTAACGGTAGCCACCTGTTACAGGTAACGGTAGCCACCTGGTACAGGTAACGGTAGCCACCTGTTACAGGTAACGGTAGCCACCTGCCACAGGTAACGGTAGCCACCTGCCACAGGTAACGGTAGCCACCTGCCACAGGTAACGGTAGCCACCTGCCACAGGTAACGGTAGCCACCTGCCACAGGTAACGGTAGCCACCTGCCACAGGTAACGGTAGCCACCTGCCACAGGTAACGGTAGCCACCTGCCACAGGTAACGGTAGCCACCTGCCACAGGTAACGGTAGCCACCTGCCACAGGTAACGGTAGCCACCTGCCACAGGTAACGGTAGCCACCTGCCACAGGTAACGGTAGCCACCTGCCACAGGTAACGGTAGCCACCTGCCACAGGTAACGGTAGCCACCTGCCACAGGTAACGGTAGCCACCTGTTACAGGTAACGGTAGCCACCTGTTACAGGTAACGGTAGCCACCTGCCACAGGTAACGGTAGCCACCTGCCACAGGTAACGGTAGCCACCTGCCCACAGGTAACGGTAGCCACCTGCCACAGGTAACGGTAGCCACTGGTACAGGTAACGGTAGCCACCTGTTACAGGTAACGGTAGCCACTGATACAGGTAACGGAGCCGCCTGATACAGGTAACGGTAGCCACCTGTTAAGGTAACGGTAGCCACCTGTTACAGGTAACGGTAGCCACCTGATACAGGTAACGGTAGCCGCCTGATACAGGTAACTGTAGCCGCCTGATACAGGTAACGGTAGCCACCTGTTACAGGTAAACGGTAGCCACCTGTTACAGGTAACGGTAGCATGTTACAGGTAACGGTAGCCACCTGTTACAGGTAACGGTAGCCACCTGATACAGGTAACGGTAGCCACCTGTTACAGGAACAGTAGCCACCTGTTACAGGTAACGGTAGCCACCTGTTACAGGTAACGGTAGCCACCTGTTACAGGTAACGGTAGCCACCTGTTAAGGTAACGGTAGCCACCTGATACAGGTAACGGTAGCCACCTGCCACAGGTAACGGTAGCCACCTGTTACAGGTAACGGTAGCCACCTGTTACAGGTAACGGTAGCCACCTGTTACAGGTAACGTAGCCACCTGTTACAGGTAACGGTAGCCACCTGCCACAGGTAACGGTAGCCACCTGCCACAGGTAACGGTAGCCACACCTGTTACAGGTAACGGTAGCCACCTGTTACAGGTAACGGTAGCCACCTGTTACAGGTAACGGTAGCCACCTATTACAGGTAACGGTAGCCACCTGTTACAAGGTAACGGTAGCCACTGTTACAGGAACGGTAGCCACCTGTTACAGGTAACGGTAGCCACCTGTTACAGGTAACGGTAGCCACCTGCCACAGGTAACGGTAGCCACCTGCCACAGGTAACGGTAGCACCTGTTACAGGTAACGGTAGCCACCTGTTACAGGTAACGGTAGCCACCTGTTACAGGTAACGGTAGCCACCTGTTACAGGTAACGGTAGCCACCTGATACAGGTAACGGTTAGCCACCTGTTACAGGTAACGGTAGCCACCTGTTACAGGTAACGGTAGCCACCTGTTCAGGTAACGGTAGCCACCTGTTACAGGTAACGGTAGCCACCTGTTACAGGTAACGGTAGCCACTGTTACAGGTAACGGTAGCCACCTGATACAGGTAACGGTAGCCACCTGTTACAGGTAACGGTAGCCACCTGTTACAGGTAACGGTAGCACCTGTTACAGGTAACGGTAGCCACCTGTTACAGTAACGGTAGCCACCTGTTACAGGTAACGGTAGCCACCTGATACAGGTAACGGTAGCCACCTGTTACAGGTAACGGTAGCCACCTGTTACAGGTAACGGTAGCCACCTGTTACAGGTAACGGTAGCCACCTGTNAGCTGATTAATACACACAGCTGATTAAAACACACAGCTCATTAATACACACAGCTGATTAATACACACAGCTGATTAATACACACAGCTGATTAATACACACAGCTCATTAATACACACAGCTGATTAATACACACAGCTGATTAATACACACAGCTGATTAATACACACAGCTGATTAATACACACAGCTGATTAATACACACAGCTGATTAATAACACAGCTGATTAATACACACAGCTGATTAATACACACAGCTCATTAATACACACAGCTGATTAATACACAGCTGATTAATACACACAGCTGATTAATACACACAGCTCATTAATACACACAGCTCATTAATACACACAGCTGATTAATACACACAGCTGATTAATACACACAGCTCATTAATACACACAGCTGATTAATACACACAGCTCATTAATACACACAGCTCATTAATACACACAGCTCATTAATACACACAGCTGATTAATACACACAGCTCATTAATACACACAGCTGATTAATACACACAGCTCATTAATACACACAGCTGATTAATACACACAGCTCATTAATACACACAGCTGATTAATACACACAGCTAATTAATACACACAGCTGATTAATACACACAGCTCATTAATACACACAGCTGATTAATACACACAGCTCATTAATACACACAGCTGATTAATACACACAGCTCATTAATACACGACCGTGGACAATACAGCAGGAGTGGTGGGCAGCACCACTACCCCATGCCCACTCCACCCATGCCCCCCGCGTAGGTAGGGCCGGCTCCTATGATGCCAACAGCTATCAGCCTCGCTACAATACAGACTTAACTGATAAGCCACCGTACCCTGCCGCCTCTGATAAGACGTACCAATGAATGGAAAAAACAATCAGATGTCGGATAAGAGAAGCTACCCAGACAATCAGCAGGCGCCGGGTGAGAGGGCATGTGAATCACCTGATTGGCAGAGAAGTAGTTGACTGTTAGGGGCACAGCTGATTGGCAGAGAATCAGCTGGTTGTTAGAGATTCAGCTGATTGTTAGAGATTCATCTGATTGTTAGAGATTCATCTGATTGTTAGAGATTCAGCTGATTGTTAGAGATTCATCTGATTGTTAAAGATTCATCTCATTGTTAGAGATTCAGCTGATTGTTAGAGATTCAGCTGATTGTTAGAGATTCAGCTGATTGTTAGAGATTCATCTGATTGTTAGAGGTTGTCAGACTCAGTGTCAGAGTAGTCTAACTACTCTCTGATGCTAGTTAGGTCTGTAATTGCATCGTTACATGTGGTAGAAAATCAACTGAAATAAAACTATTTGTAGTGGCTCCGGAAATCAATGGCCCCGCGGCCCGGTCCCCGACCAGGCCTCCTGGTTGCTAGACTGGTCGATCAGGCTGTTGGAGGCGGCTGCTGGCAACCTGACGTATGAGTCACAGCCTGGTTGATCAGGTATCCTTTGGAGGTGCTTATCAAGTTCTCTCTTGAACACTGTGAGGGGTCGGCCAGTTATGTGTAGTGGAAGCGTGTTGAACAGTCTCGGGCCTCTGATGTTGATAGTTCTCTCTTGAACACTGTGAGGGGTCGGTCAGTTATGTCCCTTATGTGTAGTGGAAGCGTGTTGAACAGTCTCGGGCCTCTGATGTTGATAGTTCTCTCTTGAACACTGTGAGGGATCGGCCAGTTATGTGTAGTGGAAGCGTGTTGAACAGTCTCGGGCCTCTGATGTTGATAGTTCTCTCTTGAACACTGTGAGGGGTCGGCCAGTTATGTCCCTTATGTGTAGTGGAAGCGTGTTGAACAGTCTCGGGCCTCTGATGTTGATAGTTCTCTCTTGAACACTGTGAGGGGTCGGCCAGTTATGTCCCTTATGTGTAGTGGAAGCGTGTTGAACAGTCTCGGGCCTCTGATGTTGATAGTTCTCTCTTGAACACTGTGAGGGGTCGGCCAGTTATGTGTAGTGGAAGCGTGTTGAACAGTCTCGGACCTCTGATGTTGATAGTTCTCTCTTGAACACTGTGAGGGGTCGGCCAGTTATGCCCTTATGTGTAGTGGAAGCGTGTTGAACAGTCTCGGGCCTCTGATGTTGATAGTTCTCTCTTGAACACTGTGAGGGGTCGGCCAGTTATGTGTAGTGGAAGCGTGTTGAACAGTCTCGGGCCTCTGATGTTGATAGTTCTCTCTTGAACACTGTGAGGGGTCGGCCAGTTATGTGTAGTGGAAGCGTGTTGAACAGTCTCGGGCCTCTGATGTTGATAGTTCTCTCTTGAACACTGTGAGGGGTCGGCCAGTTATGTCCCTTATCTGTAGTGGAAGTGTGTTGAACAGTCTCGGGCCTCTGATGTTGATAGTTCTCTCTTGAACACTGTGAGGGGTCGGCCAGTTATGTGTAGTGGAAGCGTGTTGAACAGTCTCGGGCCTCTGATGTTGATAGTTCTCTCTTGAACACTGTGAGGGGTCGGCCAGTTATGTCCCTTATCTGTAGTGGAAGTGTGTTGAACAGTCTCGGGCCTCTGATGTTGATAGTTCTCTCTTGAACACTGTGAGGGGTCGGCCAGTTATGTGTAGTGGAAGCGTGTTGAACAGTCTCGGGCCTCTGATGTTGATAGTTCTCTCTTGAACACTGTGAGGGGTCGGCCAGTTATGTCCCTTATCTGTAGTGGAAGCGTGTTGAACAGTCTCGGGCCTCTGATGTTGATAGTTCTCTCTTGAACACTGTGAGGGGTCGGCCAGTTATGTGTAGTGGAAGTGTGTTGAACAGTCTCGGGCCTCTGATGTTGATAGTTCTCTCTTGAACACTGTGAGGGGTCGGCCAGTTATGTGTAGTGGAAGCGTGTTGAACAGTCTCGGGCCTCTGATGTTGATAGTTCTCTCTTGAACACTGTGAGGGATCGGCCAGTTATGTGTAGTGGAAGCGTGTTGAACAGTCTCGGGCCTCTGATGTTGATAGTTCTCTCTTGAACACTGTGAGGGGTCGGCCAGTTATGTCCCTTATGTGTAGTGGAAGCGTGTTGAACAGTCTCGGGCCTCTGATGTTGATAGTTCTCTCTTGAACACTGTGAGGGGTCGGCCAGTTATGTCCCTTATGTGTAGTGGAAGCGTGTTGAACAGTCTCGGACCTCTGATGTTGATAGTTCTCTCTTGAACACTGTGAGGGGTCGGCCAGTTATGCCCCTTATGTGTAGTGGAAGCGTGTTGAACAGTCTCGGGCCTCTGATGTTGATAGTTCTCTCTTGAACACTGTGAGGGGTCGGCCAGTTATGTCCTTATGTGTAGTGGAAGCGTGTTGAACAGTCTCGGGCCTCTGATGTTGATAGAGTTCTCTCTCAGAGTACCTGTTGCACCTCTGCTCTTCAACGGGGGTATTCTGCACATCCTGCCATGTCATCTGGTCTCATGTGATGTTATTCCTGTGTATAGCGTTAGTCTCTCTAGTACTTTCCAGGTGTAAATTATTATCTCATTCTCTCTCTCGCTTGCCCTCTATAGAATACAGATTGAGAACACGCTATGAAACCACAATAGTTTGATAGATCTATCAGAAAATCTTTGAAGTAGGGAGGTGGACTCGAACGTGCGTGGTGGGGTTCACACCAAGCTCCCTCCTTTGTCTCCAGCATCTCCTCTCTCTCTCTCTCTGAGTCGCAGCATCCCGGGGCGCTCCCCAGCATCCTTGTGACCCCTGGTGACCCCAGTCTTGACCCCCTCCCTAACTACCCAACCACTCACCACTTGACATACCTCCTCCCTCACACTCCTCCTTCTATACTCGGGGCCCTGAGTTCGGGGCTCACCCTCCCCGCGGCCCGGTCCCCGAGCAGGCCTCCTGCACAAAATGTAGGCTGAATGTGGCTTGCAAACATCTCCTGATTCGCCGCTCCGTCAAAAATCCAACCTACTAACCTAACCAGACAGATTGGAACCCGGGCAACCCTCCTAACCTACTGAGTCCGATGCATAGAAAACGGGGATATATATATATATATATATATATATATATATATATATATATATATATATATATATATATATATATATATATATATATATGAGCCGTTACTTTTGATAGTAGGCTGCATTTGTAACATGCTGAACATAACGTACAAAACACGACCTACTGGCTGACAGGGTGGATCCTACAGACTATTGTGTCTCTCTCTACCACCCCCCACCCTCCCCCCCCTCTCTCAAGGACCTATCGCAGCTTACAAAACTTACGCGAGTACAACCGGGTCAAAGTTCAAGGTTACTATAAGGGAGGTCAGGGTTCGAATCCCCTACGGGGGTCAGGGCTTGGGGGTCAGGGAAGATACGCAAGGTTGTAAAACCTAGTGGGAAATGGTGTTATAGGGGGGGGGAGGGGAGAATTAATAGTGGGTGGAGGCGGAAATTGTGGTTAAATGGGGGGGGGGAGTTACATTACACTCAGGAAGCTGGTCTGATGAGACACGAGGGTTAGGGGGGGCGGCTCTGAGTGTCTTAAAGGCTTTCTGAGTGGTTTAAAGGGATATTCTCAGTGTTTAATGGGATATTCTGAGTGTTTAATGGGACAATCTGAGTGTTTTAATGGGATATTCTGAGTGTTTTAAAGTGACATTCTGAGTGTTTTAATGGGATATTCTGAGTGTTTAATGGGACAATCTGAGTGTTTTAATGGGATATTCTGAGTGTTTTAAAGGGATATTCTGAGTGTTTTAATGGGACATTCTGAGTGTTTTAAAGGGACATTCTGAGTGTTTTAAAGGGACATTCTGAGTGTTTTAAAGGGACAATCTGAGTGTTTTAAAGTGACAATCTGAGTGTTTTAAAGTGACAATCTGAGTGTTTTAAAGAGATGCTGAGTACGTTAGAGGTATTCTGAGTGTCTTGAAGCCTCACTGAGTGCCTTAGAGACATTCTAAGCACTATAAGGCCACTCTAAATTCTGATTTGCTAATCACTCACCCTTCACCCATACTATGACCTGCAGTTACATAACAGAACATGGAAAGGCGGGACCCAAGAGCTTCAACACGATCCTGCTGGCACAAATAATTGAATACACACATAACTCAAACTAAAACAAAATGAATTATTTTTACGATATGTAAATAGATATATCGATCTCTGCACATATAAACAGACAGATGTCATATATATATATATATATATATATATATATATAATATATATATATATATATATATATTATATATATATATATATATATATATATGTGGGCGTGCGTTCAAGAAGGGTACATCATTTTTGGGAGGCGAGAGGCGGGACCCAGAGCCGTAGCCCAGCGCAAACAGGTGAATACAATTAGATGAATAACTGACATAATTCATCCAGTGAGAATCCTGACCTCACCCCGCTCCTTATTCTTCATTAATATGACTATGAACATCTAAGAATGTTTAATCGCCTCTACTCGCTATTCTTAAGGACTCGAACCTCGACCCTTAAAACCAACGTTCTGTTCCTTCCTCTTGAAGGCCGCTTTAATTAACTTCAAAAGTCAGGTGTGTATGCAATAAGGTGCACCTGAGGCATCTTGAACGTTATATACGCTTGCTTGCTGCCTCTGCAACCGTGTTCATTGTACACACACACNCCCTGGGTGGGTGTAGGTGGCCCTGGGTGGCCCTGGGTGGGTGTAGGTGGCCCTGGGTGGCCCTGGGTGGGTGTAGGTGGCCCTGGGTGGCCCTGGGTGGGTGTAGGTGGCCCTGGGTGGCCCTGGGTGGCCCTGGGTGGGTGTAGGTGGCCCTGGGTGGCCCTGGGTGGCCCTGGGTGGGTGTAGGTGGCCCTGGGTGGCCCTTGACAGTAACTAGAGACGTCGCCAGGGTCACCAACCACCCGCCATAACTACCAAACTGTCTCCGCCTTAATTAAATACCAGCACCACGCCTCACACAACGCGCTCACCAGGTTTAAACCTCCCTATGAAACGCACATATGAGCGTATGTATGAATGAGTGAATATATACGTACACACACACACACACACACACACACATATATATAATATATATATATATATATATATATATATATATATATATATATATATATATATTATATATATATATATATATATATATATATATATATAGGTAGGAGAAGAAAATATCAAAGTGTTCAGTGAGGATCCACAAGGTCTTCTCTGAGTACTCTTTATTTTCTTCTCCGAGGCTATGGGTCCCTACACTTGCACCAGAGGTGGTACCCCTTCTAGGTTTTATAAAATATATATATATATTATATATATATATATATATATATATATATATATATATATATATATATATATATATATCCCACTCTATTACAAGACAGCACATATGGGACTTATTGCTTATAGTCACTATTTCACTTATAATTAAGTATATATGTGACATTCCAAACCAATTTTTTCCCCAAGGCACTAACTCTTCCTCTCAGTTTTATTAAGCAATTGAGATTTTATACAAAATTTGACAGTATCCTGAGTTACTTTACAATTTATTTAAATATTTTAGATTTGTTTTATTATTTTTATAAAACTGTAGTATCAATATAGGTATAGGTTCAGTACTAATTGTAATATCTTAACATACTAAGACGGTTAGGTTAGGTCAGTGTTTTCTAATTCATCATTTCAAGGTAAGCTCAAATATTCACAATAAATTAGTATGTCACATATGCACTTATTCATATGCCAAATATTTACTATAAGCAAGTGCGAGAACGGGTTGATATGTATGAGCTGAACTCTACACTCCAGTAGGATCTTTTCTGATGGAGAGACTTCACCACACAGGACTCACCACACAGGACTCACCACACAGGACTCACCACACAGGACTCACCACACAGGACTCACCACACAGGACTCACCATACAGGACTCACCATACAGGACTCACCACACAGGACTCACCACACAGGACTCACCACACAGGACTCACCACACAGGACTCACCATACAGGACTCACCACACAGGACTCACCACACAGGACTCACCACACAGGACTCACCACACAGGACTCACCACACAGGACTCACCACACAGGACTCACCACACAGGACTCACCACACAGGACTCACCACACATGACTCACCACACAGGACTCACCACACAGGACTCACCACACAGGACTCACCACACAGGACTCACCACACATGACTCACCACACATGACTCACCATACAGGACTCACCACACAGGACTCACCACACAGGACTCACCACACAGGACTCACCACACAGGACTCACCACACAGGAGTCACCACACAGGACTCACCACACATGACTCACCACACATGACTCACCACACAGGACTCACCACACAGGACTCACCACACATGACTCACCACACAGGAGTCACCACACATGACTCACCACACATGACTCACCACACATGACTCACCACACAGGACTCTCCACACAGGACTCACCACACAGGACTCACCACACATGACTCACCACACAACACTCACCACACAACACTCACCACACAACACTCACCACACAGGACTCACCACACAACACTCACCACACAACACTCACCACACAACACTCACCACACAGGACTCACCACACAGGACTCACCACACATGACTCACCATACAGGACTCACCACACAGGACTCACCACACAGGACTCACCACACAACACTCACCACACAGGACTCACCACACAACACTCACCACACAACACTCACCACACAGGACTCACCACACAACACTCACCACACAACACTCACCACACAACACTCACCACACAGGACTCACCACACAGGACTCACCACACATGACTCACCATACAGGACTCACCACACAGGACTCACCACACAGGACTCACCACACAACACTCACCACACAGGACTCACCACACAGGACTCACCACACAACACTCACCACACATGACTCACCACACAACACTCACCACACAGGACTCACCATACAGGACTCACCACACAACACTCACCACACAACACTCACCATACAGGACTCACCACACAACACTCACCACACAGGACTCACCACACAGGACTCACCACACAGGACTCACCACCTCAGACTAACCTGCAGAACCATTATAAACAAGGCCATTAGCTCCTCTAACTCCCCCCACCCCCCCTTGGAGGCTGAAGCATCTTCAAGCGAGACTCATCTCCCACCACCTGCTGCCTGAAGAGGCTGAGTACGAGATGTGAGAGTGGATGGTGAGTGAGCGAGTGAGCCACTGAGTGAGGGAGTGAGTGAGTGTGTGAGTGTCAGTGAATGAGTGAGTGTGTGAGTGTTAGTGAGTGAGTGTGTGAGTGTTAGTGAGTGAGTGAGTGTGTGAGTGTCAGTGAGTGAGTGAGCGAGTCATTATGAGTGTACTAAAGCACCCATGGTGGGTCATACACCCTGGGTGTCATCACACCCTGGGTGTCATCACACCCTGGGGGTCATCACACCCTGGTGTCATCACACCCTGGGGGTCATCACACCCTGGTGTCATCACACCCTGGGGGTCATCACACCCTGGGGGTCATCACACCCTGGTGGTCATCACACCCTGGGGGTCATCACACCCTGGGGGTCATCACACCCTGGGGGTCATCACACCCTGGGTGTTATCACACCCTGGGGGTCATCACACCCTGGGGGTCATCACACCCTGGTGTCATCACACCCTGGGGGTCATCACACCCTGGGGGTCATCACACCCTGGGGGTCATCACACCCTGGTGGTCATCACACCCTGGGGGTCATCACACCCTGGGGGTCATCACACCCTGGGGGTCATCACACCCTGGGGGTCATCACACCCTAGGGGTCATCACACCCTGGGGGTCATCACACCCTAGGGTCATCACACCCTGGGGGTCATCACACCCTGGTGTCATCACACCCTGGGGGTCATCACACCCTGGGGGTCATCACACCCTGGGGGTCATCACACCCTGGTGGTCATCACACCCTGGTGTCATCACACCCTGGGGGTCATCACACCCTGGGGGTCATCACACCCTGGGGGTCATCACACCCTGGGTGTCATCACACCCTGGGGGTCATCACACCCTGGGGGTCATCACACCCTGGGGTCATCACACCCTGGTGTCATCACACCCTGGGGGTCATCACACCCTGGGGGTCATCACACCCTGGGGGTCATCACACCCTGGGTGTCATCACACCCTGGGGGTCATCACACCCTGGGGGTCATCACACCCTGGGTGTCATCACACCCTGGGGGTCATCACACCCTAGGGATCGTTAACTCGTGGTGATTCATGACGCCAACTGCCTATAGTCCGCCTTGTTGCTAAAACTTTAGGCCTACCCTTACCCTTGTTAGGCCTACGCTCGAAATTCTAGACCTAAACGCGAATTGTTTTTTTATGAGGTTGTTATGTCACGGCTGAGAAAATCTCCCGGATTGGTTGTTTGGTGTTTGTTACAGGTGGTTAGTGTTAGCACTGTTAGTGTTTGGCACTGTTAGTGTTTGGCACTGTTAGTGTTTGGCACTGTTAGTGTTTGGCACTGTTAGTGTTTGGCACTGTTAGTGTTTGGCACTGTTAGTGTTTGGCACTGTTAGTGTTTGGCACTGTTAGTGTTTGGCACTGTTAGTGTTGGCACTGTTAGTGTTAGCACTGTTAGTGTTTGGCACTGTTAGTGTTTGGCACTGTTAGTGTTTGGCACTGTTAGTGTTTGGCACTGTTAGTGTTTGGCACTGTTAGTGTTTGGCACTGTTAGTGTTTGGCACTGTTAGTGCTGGCACTGTTAGTGTTTGGCACTGTTAGTGTTGGCACTGTTAGTGTTTGGCACTGTTAGTGTTTGGCACTGTTAGTGCTGGCACTGTTAGTGTTTGGCACTGTTAGTGTTTGGCACTGTTAGTGTTTGGCACTGTTAGTGTTTGGCACTGTTAGTGTTTGGCACTGTTAGTGCTGGCACTGTTAGTGTTTGGCACTGTTAGTGTTTGGCACTGTTAGTGTTTGGCACTGTTAGTGTTTGGCACTGTTAGTGTTTGGCACTGTTAGTGTTTGGCACTGTTAGTGCTGGCACTGTTAGTGTTTGGCACTGTTAGTGTTGGCACTGTTAGTGTTTGGCACTGTTAGTGTTTGGCACTGTTAGTGTTGGCACTGTTAGTGTTTGGCACTGTTAGTGTTTGGCACTGTTAGTGTTTGGCACTGTTAGTGTTTGGCACTGTTAGTGTTTGGCACTGTTAGTGTTTGGCACTGTTAGTGTTTGGCACTGTTAGTGTTGGCACTGTTAGTGTTTGGCACTGTTAGTGTTGGCACTGTTAGTGTTGGCACTGTTAGTGTTTGGCACTGTTAGTGTTGGCACTGTTAGTGTTTGGCACTGTTAGTGTTGACACTGTTAGTGTTTGGCACTGTTAGTGTTTGGCACTGTTAGTGTTTGGCACTGTTAGTGTTTGGCACTGTTAGTGTTTGGCACTGTTAGTGTTTGGCACTGTTAGTGTTGGCACTGTTAGTGTTTGCACTGTTAGTGTTTGGAACTGTTAGTGTTTGGCACTGTTAGTGTTTGGCACTGTTAGTGTTTGGCACTGTTAGTGTTTGGTACTGTTAGTGTTTGGCACTGTTAGTGTTTGGCACTGTTAGTGTTTGGCACTGTTAGTGTTTGGCACTGTTAGTGTTTGGCACTGTTAGTGTTTGGCACTGTTAGTGTTTGGCACTGTTAGTGTTGGCACTGTTAGTGTTTGGCACTGTTAGTGTTTGGCACTGTTAGTGTTTGGCACTGTTAGTGTTTGGCACTGTTAGTGTTTGGAACTGTTAGTGTTTGGCACTGTTAGTGTTTGGCACTGTTAGTGTTTGGCACTGTTAGTGTTTGGTACTGTTAGTGTTTGGCACTGTTAGTGTTTGGCACTGTTAGTGTTTGGCACTGTTAGTGTTTGGCACTGTTAGTGTTTGGCACTGTTAGTGTTTGGCACTGTTAGTGTTGGCACTGTTAGTGTTTGGCACTGTTAGTGTTTGGCACTGTTAGTGTTTGGCACTGTTAGTGTTGGCACTGTTAGTGTTGGCACTGTTAGTGTTGGCACTGTTAGTGTTGGCACTGTTAGTGTTGGCACTGTTAGTGTTTGGCACTGTTAGTGTTGGCACTGTTAGTGTTGGCACTGTTAGTGTTGGCACTGTTAGTGTTGGCACTGTTAGTGTTTGGCACTGTTAGTGTTTGGCACTGTTAGTGTTTGGCACTGTTAGTGTTTGGCACTGTTAGTGTTGGCACTGTTAGTGTTTGGCACTGTTAGTGTTTGGCACTGTTAGTGTTTGGCACTGTTAGTGTTTGGCACTGTTAGTGTTTGGCACTGTTAGTGTTTGGCACTGTTAGTGTTGACACTGTTGTGGGCAGGTCCTTAATCCTATGTTCCCCGGATCGGACCCTGCCAAATCGTTTTAACAATCAGGTACCCATTATATTGTTGGGTAAACAGAAGCTATAGTTAAGGATTTTCGCCTAGTCAATCCTCCCCCGGCCAGGATACGAACCCAAGCCAAATCGCTCACGAAACTCGGGGCGAGTGTCTACTCGGGTCGGACCGTTGAAAGGCGGGGCCAAGGAGCCGAAACTCAACCCCCATAAACACAGATAGGTGAGTACACACACACACATGTGTGTGTGTGTGTGTGTGTGTGTGTGTGTGTGTGTGTGTGTGTGTGTGTGTGTGTGTGCCTCATGTGCGAGGCCTGGCGGCTGAGTGGACAGCGCTCTGAGGTCGTAGTCCTAAGGGCCCGGGTTCGATCCCCGGCAAAGGCAGAAACAAATGGGCACAGTTTCTTTCACCCTGATGCCACTGTTCACATAGTAGTAAGCTTCCTGAATGATGTACTCACCTACTTGTGCTTGCAGGGGTTGAGCTCTGGCTCTTTCGGCCCGCCTCTCAACTGTCAATCAACTTTTTTCACAAACACCCCCCCCAAGGAGCTGTAACAGCTGTCTAACTCCCAGCTTCATATTTACTGCTAGGTGAACAGGTGCATCAGGGTGAAGGAGCCTCTGCCCATTGTTTCTGCCATCGCCGGGGATCGATCCCCGGTCCCAAGGATTTCGAATCCCGAGCGCTGTCCACTTAGCTACCAGGCCGCTCATGTGTGTGTGTTTGTGTATATACGAGAAATATATGTAGTAGACATAATAGAGGAAATATAAATTGCTTAGAAAGGCGGGGTCCAAGAGCTAATAGCTCGATTCTCCAGATATAAATAGTAAACACACACACACACACACACACACATATATATATTATATATATATATATATATATATATATATATATATATATATATATATATATATATATATATATATATATATATATATATATATATATATATATATATATATATTATGCAATATTTCGAGAGGCAAGAGAGGAGAACATTGGTGTTGGAGAGTTTACGCGAGGTTATCATGACTGGTTATTGAGTCAGCGATAACAACACCAATATGATCAACTTGTTGCATGCTGGTAGTCCAACCACCTGTGAGAGAGAGAGAGAGAGAGAGAGAGAGAGAGAGAGAGGGAGAGAGAGAGAGAGAGAGAGAGAGAGAGAGAGACAGAGAGAGAGAGAGAGAGAGAGAGAGACAGAGACAGACAGAGACAGACAGACCCTCCCCCCCCCCCCAAGACGGATCCTCACTACCCACCCACAAAAACTAGGCACAAGTCATCGTACAGCTGATCCAGGAATCCTGTTTCATGTGTCTGTGTCTCGCGTGGAGGAGCTGGTGGCGGCAGAGACGGTTGTGCCAGAGAGAAACTGACGTTACAAAAAGACCACCACTATATAGTACACTTGGAAGGGGCAGGAGGAGGGGTGATGGGGGTGGGGGTTATAATGTATGGGGTGGGGGGTTGGCATGGGGTGGTAGGCATGTGTGGGGGCTGGGGGAGAGGGCCAGACCCTACTCATGTTCCCCCTTTTTGTTGGTGTGGCCCCCATGGCTCTCATTCATTCTTTTTGTGCCATTGCGGGTCTAGTATGACGGCACCCAGCATGGCACCCAGCTTGGTTGGCACCCAGCTTGGTTGGCACCCAGCTTGGTTGGCACCCAGCTTGGTTGGCAACCAGCTTGGCACCCAGCCTGGTTGGCACCCAGTTTGTTTGGCACCCACCTTGGCACCCAGCTTGGCACCCAGCCTGGTTGGCACCCAGCTTGGTTGGCAACCAGCTTGGCACCCAGCTTGGCATCCAGCTTGGCACCCAGGTTGGCACAATTCATGCTTGTTTTATTTCTGTTGGTCGAACATTCAAAAAATGAAACCTGTTTCACATATTTTTTATTAAATTTGATTGAAATAGTATGGCGCATATATGTATTAAATTAGGTCTTAAGATCGCCTATATGGGGCCTACGATTGCTTATTTAAGCATAAGACATGTTAGGTTATGCTAGTTTTGAACGAGTGAGGTTAGGCTAGGTTAGGTTAGGTTAAACTAGAGTAGGTTAGGTTAGGTTAGGGTAGGTTTGGTTAGGCTAGGTTAGGTTAGGTTAGGTTTGGTTAGCCTAGGGTAGGTTTGCTTAGGCAAGGAAGGTTAGGTTAGGCTAGGTTAATATACCAAATTCAGCAAGCCATTTGGAGTATTTCAATTATTTACGAAACGTAAATTTGTTTTGGGTGTACAATCCATTTTTGTACGTTTGATTGATGGTCACTATGAGCACCATTAATTTTTGACGATGTTTCGTACTCTGTTTTGTCCGCGTTATACCTACTCTATTTTGTCCCCGTTATACCTACTCTATTTTGTCCACGTTATACCTACTCTATTTTGTCCCCGTTATACCTACTCTATTTTGTCCACGTTATACCTACTCTATTTTGTCCACATTATACCTACTCTATTTTGTCCCCGTTATACCTACTCTATTTTGTCCACGTTATACCTACTCTATTTTGTCCACGTTATACCTACTCTATTTTGTCCGCGTTATACCTACTCTATTTTGTCCACATTATACCTACTCTATTTTGTCCACGTTATACCTACTATGTTTTGTCCACGTTATACCTACTCTGTTTTGTCCACATTATACCTACTCTATTTTGTCCACGTTATACCTACTCTGTTTTGTCCACGTTATACCTACTCTATTTTGTCCACGTTATACCTACTCTATTTTGTCCACGTTATACCTATTATGTTTTGTCCACGTTATACCTACTCTATTTTGTCCGCGTTATACCTACTCTATTTTGTCCACGTTATACCTACTATCTTTTGTCCATGTTATACCTACTCTATTTTGTCCGTGTTATACCTACTATGTTTTGTCCGCGTTATACCTACTCTATTTTGTCCGCGTTATACCTACTATGTTTTGTCCGCGTTATACCTACTATGTTTTTGTCCGCGTTATACCTACTCTGTTTTGTCCGCGTTATACCTACTCTATTTTTGTCCACGTTATACC
>WNGS01167789.1:135615-155938 GCA_020271785.1 Procambarus virginalis | reverse complement strand
AAGTAGTAGGCATCCTCAGTCTCGGGAGACTATGGAGTTGCGCTCTGGTTGTCAATCCTGGTGCAGCGTCTGGTGTGACTGATGAGGCCAATCCGAGAGTGGCAGTCCATCCCACACCGATCACAAATGAAGTCCGATTCTGGTCTGTCTTCTGGCTACTGGCTTTCCTTCTCTGTCTCTTTGCCTCCGATTCCTTGGCAAGTGACTCCTCGAACTTGGAGAGACCTCTTTGAACAGACTGCCTCCAGGCTGAACGGTCTGCAGCCAGTGTCTCCCCATATAGCAAGATCGACGTCCATGGCTTTCAGGTCCCTCTTGCATACGTCTTTGTACCGTAGCTGGGGCTTGCCTGTTGGACGCTTTCCCTGCATCAACTCTCCATAAGGAGGAGACCTTGGGGATCTTGCCGTCGCCAATTCGCACAACGTGCCCGAGCCAGCGCATTCGTCTCTGTTTCAGCATTGTGTACATGCTGGTGATTCTTGCTCTCCCCAAGACGTTGTTGTTTGTCACTTGTCCTGCCAGGTGATGTCAAGATGTGTCGAAGGCAGCGCATGTGGAAGGCATTCAGCTGTCTTTCCTGACGGGCGGAGTGTCCAAAACTCACTGCCATAAAGGAGAGTGCTCAGGACACAGGCTCTGTAAACCTGAATCTTAGTATACTCAGTCAGCCTATTGTTGGCCCACACTTCTTTGTCAGTCTCGACATGGTAGTAGATGCCTTACCGATGCGTTTGTTTAGCTCCGTATCAAGAGAGAGGGAGTCAGAGATTGTGGAGCCCAGGTACACGAAGTCGTGAACGACTTCCAGTTTGGAATCGGAGATGCTGATGTCAGGTGGGGAGTCCACTCCTTGTCCCATGACTTGTGTTTTCTTCAGGCTGATGGTGAGTCCGAAAGCCTGAGAGGCCTCGCTGAAGCGGGTCATGAGCCGTTGGAGGTCTTCGGCTGAGTGGGCAGTGACTGCTGCGTCGTCGGCGAAAAGGAAGTCGCGCGACACCTCAGCCGAACCTTCGTCTTGGCTCTCAGCCTGGCGAGGTTAAAGAGCTTTCCATCCGACCTTGGTCCGGAGGTAAATGCCTTCCGTGACAGATCCGAAGGCGTGCCGCAGCATAACTGCGAAGAAAATCCGAATAGGGTTGGAGCCAGTACGCAGCCCTGCTTTACTCCACTTCGGATGTCAAAGGCGTCTGATGTTAGTCCATCAAAGACCACGGTGCCCCTCATGTTCTCATGGAAAGATCTGATGATGCTGAGGAGGCTGGGTGGGCATCCGATCTTGGGGAGGATCTTGAACAGGCCATCCCTGCTGACGAGGTCGAAGGCCTTCGTCAGATCTATGAAGGCTATGAAGAGTGGCTGCTTCTGTTCCCTGCATTTCTCCTGCAGTTGTCTGAGGGAAAAGACCATGTCGATTGTGGACCTGTCAGCTCTGAATCCGCATTGTGATTCTGGATAGACTCTCTCTGCAAGTACTTGGAGCCTCTTCAATGCGACTCGAGCAAACAGCTTTCCGACAGTACTGAGGAGGGAGATTCCACGTAGTTGTTGCAGTCGCCCCTGTCACCTTTATTCTTATACAGCGTGACGATGTTGGCATCCCTCATGTCCTGTGGCACCTCTCCTTCTTCCCAGCAGAGACAGAGAATTTCATGCAGCTCCATGAGCAGGCTACCTCTGCAGCACTTCAAGGTCTCAGCAGGAATGCCATCTTTGCCAGGAGCTTTACCAGGAGCAAGGGAGTCTAGGGCATCACTGAGTTCTTCGAGGGTCGGTTCGCTGTCGAGCTCCATTAGCACAGGCAGACACTCAATGGCGCTCAGGGCGTCTTCGGTGACCACATTGTCCCTGGCGTATAGCTCAGAGTAGTGCTCGACCCAGCGCTTCAGCTGCAGTGTCTGGTCCTGAATCACCTCGCCAGTGGCAGATTTCAGAGGAGCGGTCTTCCTCTGGATTGGGCCGAGGGCCTGCTTGATGCCGTCATACATTCCCCTTACATTGCCTGTATCCGCTGCAGTCTGTATCTGGGAGCAGAGCTGGAGCCAATAGTTGTTGGCACATCGCCTGGCGCTCTGCTGTACTTTGCAGCGGATGGCTCGAAGGATCTGTAAGTTGCGCTGACTTGGGCAGGCTTTGTAGGCTGCCAAGGCGTTTCTCTTCTCTTCAATGACAGGTGTCATCTCTTCCGAGTGAGCTTCGAACCAGTCAGCCGACCTGCTGGTCTTCTTGCCAAAGGTGGAAATGACAGCGTTGAACACAGCGTCTCTGAAGTGCTCCCATCTTTTACAGGCAGTGACCCCGGCTGGGCCAGGGAGAGCTTCCTCGAGCACTCGTGCAAAATCTTTCACCTTGTCCTGGTTTCGGGTCTTAGTGGTGTCGATGCGAGGTCTGCCCGTCTTTTTTGAGTGATGAATCTTCTTTGGTTGCATCTTGACCCTGCTACAGACCAGGGAGTGGCCGGTGTCACAGACAGCACTCTGGTAGCTACGCGTAATCTTGACACTGGGTAAACTTGCACGCCTGGTAAGAATCAGGTCAAGCTGGTGCCAGTGCTTGGATCTGGGGTGTCTCCAAGATACTCGGTGTTGAGGCTTTGTGCCAAAGAACGTGTTGGTGACACAGAGACCATGAAGGCAGCAGAGTTCTAGCAAACGTTGCCCGTTCTCATTCATCCTCCCTATGCCGAATTTACCCAGACAAGTGGGCCAAATGTTGTGCTCGGCACCCACTCTGGCGTTGAAGTCGCCGAGGATAAACAGTGGCTCCTTTACAGGGATTCTTGCTATGACTCTGTTGAGGTCATCGTAGAATTTTTCCTTTGCCTCTGCTGGAGAAGTCAGGGTTGGTGCATATGCACTAATTACATTGACTGGTCCTGTTTGGGAGTGCAGTTGCAGAGACAGAATTCGTTCGGTTTCCCCCATCGGTGGCATAATGTATCCCAACAGTGTATTCCTGACGGCAAATCCCACACCATGTTCTCTGGTCTCATCAGGTGTTTTCCTTGCCAGAAGAAAGAGAAGGTCCTCTCTCTCACAGATCCTGATCCAGGGAGCCTGGTCTCTTGGAGAGCAACAATATCCATCTGCAGTTTGCTCAGCTCCCTATCAATGATTGCTGTTTTTCGGGCGTCATTGATTTCTTGCAGGTCGTCAGAGAAACCTGGTGTCAGTGTCCTGACGTTCCATGTGCCCAGCTTTAGGGCAGTTGATATTTTCTTTTTGGGTATGATATTGCTTGGTGCAAAGTTGTCGGGCCGCTTGTTGGTTTTCACCCTAAACCCCACGCACCCAGTGAGGTTAACGGACCGTGGCAAGGCAACACCTTATTGGCTGGGGTTTGCCCAGCTTGAGGCGGGCGGTAGCTGCCCAATGGGGCACGATGACCCCTCCCACCGTCAGAAGCAACCCCTGGCGTCACACTCTTCGCCAATCGAGCAGAAGACTTAAAACCGGTAGACTGTCGCTTCCCGTGTTGGTTCGACGCTGTGAGGCGAAGCTGGAGTGTCCTCTCCAGGGCGCAAAGCCTGGGTAGGTAGATATGGAGGAGGAGCTGTTACCCATGCAGCAAATCCCCCCTCTCCACGTTGCTGAAATTTTCCAATAGAAAGGCAAATGCCAATACACATGGTTCCAGCAACGTCGCAGGAGCTGCCAGAACGAGGTCGATGTCAACAACGAACTGCCTTAGGTGCTCCAACTCCGGATTTTTCCTCGAGGTTGACTCCTGAAGCCTTTCCCAGAAAAGGGGTATGGCCGCAAGGCAGCAGAGGTTTAAAATCGGGGTTTTCCTTCCCTAGATGGGCTGCCTTCCAAGGCAATCGAGTCCCATCTACCCGGAGCAGCTGGTTTTAAGGCGCCAGAGGCACGCCCTCGCCCCTTCTCCTGTCGGTAAAAGCAGTTCCGCCGGACTTAAAGACTAAGCCACCCGTGCAGGCCAGGAGTTGGACTTGGTTGTCAGAGGCTATTTGAGACGCATGCCATATAGGAGCATTTTATAGGTCATGGGAGCTCGTTCCCCATTACCACCCCCTGGCAATGACAACCCCTTGGAACCTATGGGCTATAACAGCCTCTATATAACACCAGTGTCCCGAACTATTCTGGTTAATTCGTGGATCTCACTGACCCATGTCTCACCGCCGACACTGCTGTTGACTGACTGCTGCGTTGTACTCACCTATTTGTGCTTGCAGGGGTTGAGCTCTGGCTCTTTGGTCCCGCCTCTCGACAGTTAATACACTAATGTACAGGTTTCTGAGCCTACTGGGCTCTATCATATCTACACCTGAAGCTGTGTACGGAGTCAGCGTCCACCACATCACTTCCTAATGCATTCCATTTGTCTACTACTCTAGACACTGAAAAAATTCTTTCTAACGTCTCTGTGGCTCATTTAGGCACTCAATTTCCACTTGTGTTCCCTAGTGCGTGTGCCCCTTGTGTTAAAAAGTCTGTCTTTATCTACCCTATCAATTCCTTTGACGATTTTGTATGTGGTGATCATGTTCCCACTAACTTCTGTCTCCCAGTGACGTGAGGTTTAATTCCCGTAGTCTCTCATCGTACCTCATACCCCTCAGTTCGGGTATATGTCTGGTGGCAAACCTTTGAACCTTTTCCAGTTTAGTCTTATGCTTGACTAGATATGGACTCCATGCTGGGGCCGCATACTCCAAGATTGGTTTGACATATGTGGTATATAATGTTCTGAAAGATTCCTTACACAAGTTTCTTAAGGCCATTCTTATGTTAGCCAACCTGGCATATGCCACTGATGTTTTCCTCTTGATATGAGCTTCAGGGGACAGGCCTGGCGAGATATCAACCCTCAGGTCTTTCTCTCTCTCTGACTCTTGAAGTGTTTCTTCTCCCAAATGATACCTTGTATCTGGTCTCCTGCACCATACACCTATCTTCATTACATTATATTTGCTTGGGTTAAACTCTAACAACCATTTGTTCGACCATTCCTGCAGCTTGTCCAGGTCTTCTTGAAGCCTCAGGCTGTCCTTTGTCTTAATTAATCCTTCACATAATTTTGGCGTCGTCAGCAAACATTGAGAGGAATGAGTCTATACCCTCTGGGAGATCATTTACGTATATCAGAAACAGGGTAGGTCCTAGTGCAGAGCCCTATGGGACTCCACTGGTGACTTCATGCCAATTTGAGGTCTCACCCCTCACTGTAACTCTTTGCTTCCTATTGCTTAGGTGCTCACTTATCCACTGAAACGCCCTACCAGTTACTCCTGCCTGCTTCTCCAACTTATGCATCAGCCTTTTATGGGGTACTGTGTCAAAGGCTTTCCGACAGCCAAAAAAAAATGCAGTCCGCCCATCCTTCTCTTTCTTGCTTAATCTTTGTCCCCTGATCGTAGAATTCTATTAAGCCTGTAATTTACCCTCCCTGAACCCATGTTGATGGGTTGTCACGAAGTTGCTTCTCTCCAGATGTGTTACTAGGTTTTTTCTCACGATCTTCTCCATCACCTTGCATGGTATACAAACGCCTGAAGGAACTGAACCTTACGACACTAGAAAAATGAAGGGAGAGAGGGGATATGATAATAACATATAAAATACTCAGGAGAATTGGCAAAGTGGAAATAGATTAAATGTTCACACGTAATAGTAACAGAACGAGAGAACATGGGTGGAAGCTGGAAAATCAGAAGAGTCACAGAGATGTTAGGAAGTATTCTTTTAGGGTGAGGGTAGTGGAAAAATGGAATTCACTTAAGAAAAAGGACGTGGAAGCAAACTCCATTTATAATTTTGAAACTAGACATGATAGGGAAATGGGACAGGAGTCATTGCTGTAAACAACCGATGGCTAGAAAGGCGGGATCCAAGAGTCAATGCTCGATCCTGCAAGAACAAATAGGTGAGTGCACACACACAAACACTGACAGAGAGTGCTGGGAAGGCGGGACACCACGAACGTAATTTTAATCCTTTAACTACACTTCGGTAATTACACACACACCACACACAACAAACAACTAAGAAACTACAGAAATAACAGAACACCGGAGAGCAGGGAGAGATACCAGAGGGCCAGAAATGAGTACCTCAGAGTGAGGAGGGAAGCAGAGAGATAGTATGAAAATGACATAGCGAGTAAATTCAAGACCCAACCAAAGCTGCTCCACAGTCACATCAGGAGGAAAACAGCGGTGAAGGAACAAGTGATGAAATTGAAAAAAAGGGAGACCAGATACACAGAGAATGACAGGAGGTATGTGAAGAACTCAGCAAGAGCACGTTGCCCGAAACGCATTGCGTAATAGTGGCTTTAGGCATTGTATGTACTAGCCCTATCTATAAATCGATCCACTTATGTAAAATCTCTCTATGTATGTACCTTTCCTGAATAAACATATTTATATTTATTTATTTATTTATAAGATATTCCAGGAGATCTTCACAATAGAAAAAGGAGAAGCTCCAGGAGGAGGCAAACCAAGCAACCTTGGAGGAATGTGACCTCACCAGTGATGAGGTCAAGAAGTGTCTGCTGGAGCTGGATGTGATAATGGCTGTTGGGCCTGACAGAATCTCCCCATGGATACTAAAGGAAGGTGCAGAAGCACTAAATGTGCCACTCTCTATGGTGTATAACAGGAAACTAGAAACAGGAGACCTACCAGAAAGTTGGAGGACAGCTAACGTAGTCCCAATACACAAGAAGGGTGACAGGCAAGAGGCACTGAACTACAGGCCAGTTTTCCTAACTTGTAAATCGTGCAAGGTGATGGAGAAGATTGTGAGGAAAAGGCTCGTAGAGCGTCTGGAGGGAAATAACTTAGTAACGTACCACCAACGTAACCACTTTGTAACGTAACGTTCAGAGATTGTAAATCGTGCCACACAGGTTTATTAGAATTCTATGACCAGGCAACAAAAATTAGGCAGGAAAGAGAAGGGTGGGCCGACTGCAGTTCCCTGGACTGCCAGAAAGCCTTTGACACAGTACCCCATAAAAGGCTGTTAAAAGAGTTGGAGCAACAGGCAGCAGTAAAAGGGAAGGTGCTCCAGTGGATAAGTGAGTACTTAAGCAACAGGAAACAGCGAGTAACGGTGAGGGGGGAGACATCAGAGTGGCGAGTTGTCACCAGCGGAGTTCCACAGGGCTCAGTACTTGGACCCATCCTGTTTCTAATATATGTAAACAATCTTCCGGAGGGTACAGACTCGTTCCTCTCAATGTTTGCTGATAACGCAAAAATTATGAGAAGAATCATGATGGATGAAGATAGACAGAGACTACAGGATGACCGAGACAAACTGGAGGAATGGTCTAGAAAATGGCTGATAAAGTTCAACTTAGGAAAGTGTAAGGTAATGAAATTAGGTGAAGGGAGCAGGAAGCTGAACACAAGGTACCATCTGGGAGGTGAAATCCTGCAAGAGTCAAATAGAGAGAAAGATCTGCGGGTTGATATCACACCGAACCTGTCCCCAGAGACCCACATCAAAAGGATATCATCAGCGGCATATGCTAGACTGGCTAACATAAGAACTACCTTTTAGAAACTTCTGTTAGGAATCGCTCAGGACCCTGTATACCACTTATAACAGACCAATCCTGGAACATGCAGCTCCTGCCTGGAGTCCATACCTAGTTAAACACAAGACAAAGTTAGAGAAGATTCAGCGGTATGCCACCAGGTTTGTCCCGGAACTGAGAGGTATGAGCTACGAGGAAAGGCTAAAGGAGCTGAACCTCACATCCCTGGAAAACAGAAGAGAAAGGGGAGACATGCTAACCACCTACAAAATTGTCAGGGGAATTGACAGGGTGGACAAAGATATGCTCTTCAGCATGGGTGGGACACGAACAAGGGGACACAGACGGAAATTGAGTGCCCAAATGAGCCATAGAGACGTTAGAAAGAATTTATTCAGTGTCAGAGTAGTAGACAAATGGAATGCATTAGGAAGTGATGTGGTGGAGACTGACTCCATACACCACTTCAAGTGCAAATATGATAGAGCCCAGTAGGCTCAGGAACCTGTACATTAGTTGATTGACCGTTGAGAGGCGGGACAAAAGAGGCAGAGCTCAACCCCAGCAAGCACCACTAGGTAAGTACACGCTGTCGGGGTTTCACGGTTCTCGTTAGTGAAGGGTTAAAGCAAAGGTAGACCGGATCTCCCTTCCAGGTGGTTGCTCCGACAATAACCCTTACTCACCGTCGTTCTGCGGGTCTTCCCTCGATCCTCTAGGCTCCACTGCACGCCCCGGAGAGTACCCCAGTCGATCTCACAATAGGCCTTAAAATTGCAAGATGAGTGGGGGCACAGATCGTTCCCTCAATCTGTGGCCCACCCCGACACAGAACTCTTACACAGCCTTTAAGGTCGCCAACTGGTGTTTTTAGGTGTCCAGTAACACTGCAGTGGTGAGGTGTAATTGTGGTAATTGTGGTAAGAGCAATTTCAAATAATATGGTATCAGGCAGATCACTCTGTTTTACTTCATTACACGGTCACAAGATAAATGGAGGGGATGATATCAAACACCAAAGAGTTTTGGTATTTTACTTAAAAGACAACGAGAAATATATATACATCAATGTATCAGGAATAATATATGACAACTGCTCCATTCATAGCATAATATTCTGGAGCGCACCAATATGGTAACACCGGCAGCGCCCCGCGTCACCTGTCAGATGTCAGCTGACCGGGACCCTCGTGATCATGGGAACAGACTAGTACTTGTTTTCTAATTCTGTCACGATCCCCGTTTATTTAACTTTTCCGCAAAACACTGTATTCAACATTCACATGGCATACTTATGATTTCACTGGCCTCACGATCAATATCTTATTCACAATGCACTCACAGTGGCTTTTCACCGTACCGAAAGATTACTCTATTCTTAATAATATTTACTGTGAATGCACTCGCTTGATCACTGAACTTTTCTTTATATCTATACTTTCTCTCACAGAGATATCACTGGCAATCACTTCACGTATATGATATTATTCAGTACACAGTCATGTCATATATAAATCAGTAATCAAATTTCAGGCATATATATATATAAATCATGAAGATCAACTCACAGGCATTTATATCGATAGATTATAGAGATCAACACACGGGCACTTATATCAATAGATTATAGAGATCAATCCACAGGCATTTATATCAATAGATTATAGAGATCAATCCACAGGCATTTATATCAATAGATTATAGAGATCAATCCACAGGCATTTATATCAATAGATTATAGAGATCAATCCACAGGCATTTATATCAATTGATCATAGAGATCAACACACAGGAATTTATATCAATAGATCAGGAGATCAACACACAGGCATTTATATCAATAAATTCTAGGCTCATAGCCTAACACCAATATCTGGTTTACTACCAATATATATAATAATAATCACAGGAAATTAATAATAGTCACAGTAAATTCCTTGATGAATCTTGGTGCTTGCACACACCCACACATAGATATATATGTAAACTGATACTGTGAGCGCTCTGGGTAGCCTCACCACACACCGTGCTCTCTGTGACTTAGACTCAAGTGAGACTTGCTCAAGACATATAAAATATCCTGACAAGAAAATATATAGCTAACTAAAGGGGAAATGGGAGGGTAACTGTAAACACCTACTTCTCCTATCCTAGGATGACAGTTGGGTTGTAGCTCCTGGTCCAGGCTCTCGCCTCGTTCACCATCCAGAAACACAAGCCCACGCCTTAGGATGTCGCGTCTCGCCGCTTCTGTACACTGCAGGTCCGTGCTCCTTCCTCTACAGTACGTCGCAGGGTTGAAGTCGGTCTCCTGGCCGTCAACTTTCCTCCCAACTACGGCAGCCACCCTACGTCTCGGCGGTCGTCGCACGTTTCCCAATTAGTCCTTGTCACTGTACTCCCAGAGGAACTGCCTCTCACCACTACGAAGTCACTGTGAAGTTATCAGCCGTCCCAGACGATGCTGCTTAAGCTCCACACGCACAGCACCCAACTTCAGAGCACTTGAAGCTCACAACACTGTCAATTCCCTCGTCGTCTAGATATATCGCTAGGTATTTGGGAAGACTTCTCGACGTGCTTGCATCCAACTGTTGACTCGTAGGGTTCCACGAAGGTGGGGTTACTGTCAAACTTGACAGGATCGTCGATCACACGTTCAACCTGGTTGACAGGGCAGTCAACCCGGTTCACTCACGGTGGGTTGGCCCGGCCACTAAGCTGTCTCTTATACTGGTGAACCGCCAATGACGACACACGTCGATGCCCGGCCCACTTCTTGCAACGCACCTGTCCCTGAGCACTTGTTGCTCAATATTCTGTCAATTCCTTAGCTGAGCCACATCTGGGTTGCAGGAAGACCTCACAGAGTGCGTGCCAACAACTGGAGATGCTTACATCCACCGGAGTTCGGTAAATCCGTCACTCTGACAGGATGACCGATGGAGAACTAGAAGGGTGGGAACACCGTCACAACGCACACACAAGTACACGCACGCACGCACACACACTCATGCACACGCATGCATACATGTACACGCATGCACACACACGCATACACACATGGAGGACCATGGAGACACACGTGTCTGGAGAACCAGACACATGGAGAGCTAAGCTGCTGGACGTGGCAACAAGAAACTTTCTCAGTCAACACGTCTAGGGACCGACAAGATATGAGAGGAGAGGATGAACCAGCCTTGCTTGATCTGATATTTACCCTAAATGAGTCGGATATAAGGGAAGTTAAGTTGGAAGCCCCCTCTGGGAATGAGTGATCATAGTGTATTGACCTTTGAGTACCTGGTTGAGCTAGGAATTATCTCCCCCAAAAAAGAACTGGGAAACAAAGGGCTGTCGTACTGAAAGGGAAACTATGAGGAGATGAATAAATTCCTAATGCATATTGTGACGGGAAAGTGTTGGAGTGTTGATGTTCGGCAGTCCTCCAATGGCAGGTGTCAATGCCTGGTTACACTTACAAAAAAAAGATAGACTGCTTGCGTGTTGTCTGTGGTAAGTGAGAGGGAGGAACACGTAAAACACAAAGTATGAACAATGAAACTTTAATATATTTACTTTAAACATAAATGAAAATAAAGACAAATCTCGGGTAAATGACAGGTACACTAAAATGACAAAGATAAATGCAAAAACACAATAGATTAAATATTATAATGTGAAACGGTGCTGAGAATATTGGCTCTGGCTGAGACCTCCCTTAGTATATGAAAGCCAGAGAGCTTAGTATGCCAGAGAGAGATGTCAACTCTAAGAGCACAAAGAATATTCTGAAGTTGATAGCTGGTCAGGCTCAGACGTCGACTCAGGTAGATGGCGCTGAGGTGCGGTGTGCAGGTGTGCGGTCGGCAAGTCACCAATCAGGAGCAGGCAAGCTGGGATGGGTAGTTGGCTGGTTGAAGACTGGTGGCGAGCCGGCGTGAAGGGGGGTTCAGGGTACGTTTTGCCTCCTGGTTAAAACGTTTTGTGCTACTGGTGACGTATCTTGAATGTAGCATCTTGTACTTGTAGAACTGACGTAACTTTAAGTAGGAAAGAGCAGGCTCAGTCTCTTTTGAAAGAGATTATCGTCACAACTCTCAACCGAAGCCTGCAGTTACTGGTGAAGTTACGTCCTCAGGTGGTAGAGTGATATAGGTAGAGCAGCCTCTACCTCAAAGACTCTGGAGAGGTCGTCTGCTATGATGTTGTCAGACCCCTTGATGTAGAGATCTCCAGGTTGAAATTCTGCAGATATCAAGCCCATCGTAGAAGCCGTCGATTGTTGAATTGGGCTTGCTGCAGGAAGTGAAGAGGATTGTGGTCCGAGTAGATGGTGGTAGACCGAGCACTTTGCAGGTATGGTTCGAAGTGCTGCAAGTTCAGGACGATGGAGAGTAGCTCCTTTTCGATCGTGCTGTAGTTCCTTGTAGCTGTAGTAGCTAGCAGGTAGAATCTACTCGCCTCGTTGTTGCATCAGGTCACCCCCGATGCCGGTACCACTGGCGTCGACATGGAGGATGAAAGGCTTCGTGACATCTGGCGAGGCGAGAATAGGATTAGAACATGGTAAAGGAGCACTATTATAGTCCTGTAAATTGGGATGAAGATCAGGTAGGATTTCCGATTTGGAAAGCACCGATTCAGTGTAAATGCTTTCGTGAGAAACAGGGAAGGTTTCACTTTGGAGATATGGACCTTTAAGTGTGGAGACAGATGTTACGTACTCATAGCTGGCTACGTAATAAAATTTATAAAACTTGTGATATCAACTGTATATGTGTATATGTATTATAATCATCGTGTGAGTTGGCAATGTCAGGGGGTACAGGAGCGGTGGCGTCTCCACACGTATTTGACCTGTTAGATTTGAGAAAGAGAGTTTGCTGGACCTGTTCAGTTTAGAGTTCCAGATGTGACAAATATTTATATTCATTGATTACGTGTATACAGTAATTACGCAGTTAGCATTGTACTTATTAATTTTGGGAAATACCTATTATGTTATTTTATATTCTAAATGTAATTTGAGTGGTGGTTGAATTAGTCTCATATATTAAAAAGTCATTGTTTTCCAACCCTCATCCTGTTGAGCGGAGGGGGGAGAGGAATTTTGGGTTGAGTAGCCGCGCAGCCGTTAGTTGCTGGCTGGTACTCGGAGACGTAACATGGGAGCTAAGTCTGTGTCTTTTGTTTTCTAGCTTTTAGTAGTTATTTGTTCTGGGAGAGACATTTTTATTTGTTATTTGTAATAAGTGAAATAGTGATCATCTGTGAGTATATATGTTGCAATTATAAATTTAAACTTATGCATATTTCTTCTTTCCTAAGAAATATTTTACATTTAAATGCTCTTTACCTGTTATGGAGTTATACTGGTGACCCGCTTATACAACCTCAGTGATAAATACCCTAGACTAGTTGATTTCAGGTTGGAGGTTACGAGCCTTAACATACGATAGGTAACATAGAGATATGGGGGCCTGTGCCGGGAAATATTGTTCCCACTTAAACTTAACTGTGCTAATCTAACCTTGCCTTCCTAGGTACCAGTGTCTTGTGTGTTTTCTGCTATTAACTATTCCATGTGCCATGCAAGCCTTCCTGTGTGTCAAGTAACAACGTTTCACGATTTTGAGGTAAGTCATCCTATAAATTTTGTTTGTGCAGTGAGGCCAAGCGAATTTTCAGTGTGGTAAAATTTTACAGTGAAGTGCAGTGCCAGTGTGTTTATTATTATTATTGTGAATCAAGTGCCAAGTGTTAGTCACGATGGAGGATCAAGTGTCGTTGTTGTTGGCTCAACCAAACTTTGAGGGACTTAAAAACCTAAAAAAGTCTGAGTTAGTAGACATGGCAAATCAATTGGATTTGACCGCCAACAACAGAATGGTTAAAGCACAAATTCTGAAGGTCATTGTGACGCATTTTGTTGAAAACGGAGACTTAGAGGAAGAAATTCTGGAAGTGTTACGAGAGGAGTCGAGTGATCAGATGACGTTAAAGCGTCTTGAGTTAGAAGCTCGTCAATTAGAGCTTGAAGTTCAAAAAGAACAGAAATTATTAGAGATTGAAGCTCAAAAGCAACAGAAATTATTAGAGGCTGAAGCTCAGCAGAGGGAGCTTGAGACTAGGCGTTTAGAACTTGCGGCACAAAACCAGAGAGTTTTAATTGAGTTGCAACTAGAAGCAACAAAGAAGGAACAATTAGAGATTCAACAACAAATGGCTGACACTAACTATAGGCTTGAAACACAGTGTATGGCAGCTGGGCATGGAAATTCTAGTAATGTTTCAATTAATAATGATAATAATCCCATAAGGATGAATAAATATATAGAATTACCCAAGTTTAATGAGGAGGATCCTGAGGTTTTCTTTGCACATTTTAATAAGATTGCCATCAGTATGAACTGGCCAAGGGATCAATGGGTAGCAATTATGCAGTCTCAATTTAAAGGGCGTAGTCAGGAGGTTTTTACATCCCTACCTGACGCTCATAGTTTTGATTATGAATTTGTAAAGAAAAGCATCTTAAATGCTTATCAATTAAATCCAGAGGCACACAGGCAAAAATTTAGAAACCTAAGGAGGGTAAGTGATCAGACAATAGCTGATTTTACTCGTCAAAAGACGAACTATTGCAACAGATGGTTAAAGTCACTTTCAGTAACAGAGTTTGATGCTTTAAAGAATCTTCTTATCATGGAAGAAGTATTGTCTTGTCTCCCAGACAAATTATCTACTTTTATGGCAGAACAAAAGAATGTAACAGACATTTATGAGCTGTCAAAGCTCGCTGATGAGCATGAGTTGTTGACTAAGGCCCAGTTTACGGCCACTTCACCTAAGTCTAGTCGTAGAGTAAATTACAATGCTCACAGAACTCCTTATCATTATAAGCCCACTCCTAGTCCTCCAGTTACTCCCGTGAACTCTTCTCTTACTAACACTAAGATTGTTACTCCACTGCCAGGATCATCTAAGCCTAGTAATGCTCATTCTAAACCTGCAGTTGGTTCTACCAGTGTGCCCACTTTCAAGCATTGTACACATTGTAAGAGAAGGGGTCATGTGATTACTTCATGTTTTAGTTTGCATCCTGAACTACGGCCACTGGTCTTATTATGAGTAAAGGATTGCAACATATTAATTCTTCATGTACTACAGTCAATCCCAATTGGATGGCTGACTTTAAACCATATATTTCCTCAGGTACATTATTATGTAATAATGGTAACCATAAGACTGTTCAATTACTCCGTGATACTGGAGCTTCACAGTCTCTTATTGCCCAAAATGTACTTGCTGATGTTGACACCCGAGATCTGGGTGAAGTTGTACTTCTCCAAGGTATTGCCGGTAGAGTACAACCTGTGTCTTTGATGCAAATTAATCTTGATTCTAAATATACTTCAGGATGGTGTAATGTTGGTGTAAGTAAGCAACTGCCCATTCCTGGGGTAGACATTATTTTAGGTAATGATTTTGGCAACCGTCAGGTTGCAGGGCCCAAGTGTCCCATAATGTTAACCAATCCCCAGAATGTATTAGCTAAACCAGAGGCAGATGATATTATTTACCCTGCTTGTGTGGTAACTAGATCAATGGGAAAAACAGGTGAGAGTAATTCTGATTTCACTGAGGTTGCTGTTCCCAAGACCAGGACCCCTTCAGAAAAGGAGTGGGAGGTGGATCTTGAGGATTCTTTTATGACTCGACTGGATGATGAGAGTGAGGCAGTAGTAGAAGCCCCGCCGAACCTAAGTCACAAGGAAAGTGAAGGTGAGGAGGCTGAACTATCTGTACCTTGCCCGCTTGTCTCCAGTGAACCAGTTGTCGAGAGTGAGGCCGAAGTAGCTATGGCTCCATTTTATTCTGATCAATCAGGAAAAGAGATCAAGCTACTAGGTTCTTGCCCGCTCGCTGCTGAGTCTGAGTCATTGCCCTTAAGTGTTGAACAGACTACTGATCCTAGTTTAATTAAGTGTATTTCTGAGGCACCTGATAATGTTGATGCATTGGAGGAAGGGACGGGTTTCTTTTTCCAGGATCGACTTCTGATGAGAAGGTGGAGACCCAAGGGAACTCCCTCTTCAGATGATTGTGAGATTAGAACCCAACTCGTTGTCCCCAATGATTATCGTAGGCAGGTCTTGCAAGCTGCACATGATGACCCCATGGGAGGTCACCAAGGTATCTCAAATATGTACCATAAGATATGCAAATATTTTTTCTGGCCTAAGTTAAAGAAAGACGTGGTTAGATATTGTCATAACTGTGTACCTTGTCAACTTGTTGGAAAACCCAATCAATCTGTGCCTAGAGCACCATTGCAACCTATTGTAGTTCCTGATGAACCATTTACTCATGTTGTAATTGATTGTGTAGGTCCTTTACCTAAGACTAAGTCGGGTAACATGTTTTTATTCACTCTCATGTGTATGACTACTAGATTTCCAGAAGCTTATGCTCTAAGGAATACCCAAGCTCATAATCTCATCAAGTGTCTTGAACGCTTCTTTTCCTTGTTTGGAATGCCTAGGGTTATTCAGAGTGATAATGGGGGAAACTTTTGTTCTAAAGTTTTCAGAACTTTTTGCGAGTCCCGAGGGATTCAGCACAAATTGTCTAGTCCATATCATCCACAAAGCCAAGGTGGGCTTGAACGTTTCCACCAGACTTTAAAACAAATGTTGAGGACAACCGGAGAGACTTATCCACGTAATTGGGATGAGAATCTCCCCTTCGTGTTGTTTGCTGCGAGAGAAGGGTTACAAGAGTCTTTGGGATGTTCACCTTTTGAACTCGTGTTTGGTCACCAAGTGAGAGGTCCTCTTAAAATGCTCCACGAAAAGTTGTTGGGAGATGTCTCTGTTCATCAGAGTGGTTTGTACTTGAGTAAGGTCAAGGACAAGTTGTGTCGGGCTCGTGAGTTGGCGAAAGAACATCTGGGAAGAACTCAACAAGCCATGAAATTACGATATGACAAGAAGTTCAAGGCTAAACTCAGGTCGTTTGCTGTCGGAGATTTGGTGTTGGTGTTGAAACCTCGTTTGGGGACTTCCATGTCCCATAAGTTTGCAGGACCCTACCAAGTGGTAGAGAAAGTGGGAGACCTAACTTATAAAATAATTAACCCTAATCTTTCAGAACCCCAAATGACTGTGCACATTAACAGATTAAAAGCTTATGTTGGACCAGGTGTAGTAACTTGTTTTAGTCGGAAAGAGTACACACCTGAGGATCATTGCAGTGAGGGAAATGATGTTAATATTCAACTTCTCAGTTCCAGTTCCAATGGCAGGGAGATGCTATGTCATTTACAGGAGGAGCAACGTGATGAGTTCCAGGTTCTGCTGGACAACCATACATCTCTGTTTGGGGAGGTTCCCACTCAGACCCACCTCATCACCCACGACATTCAGCTCCTGGACAACACACCCATTCGACAACATCCGTACCGAGTGAATCCCGAAAAGAGGAAGATTCTACAAGCAGAAGTGGACTATCTGCTCCAGCATAATTTCATTCGGCCAAGTCAAAGTACTTGGAGCTCTCCGTGTTTATTAGTGCCAAAACCAGGAGGAACCTGGAGATTGTGTGTTGATTATCGTAAACTGAACAAAAACACTACTGTGGACGTTTTTCCCTTACCTCTTTTAGAGGAATGTATTGAATCAATTGGACATGCTCAATATGTAAGTAAACTTGATTTGTCAAAAGGCTATTACCAAATACCATTGACTGATTACGCGAGGGAGGTTACTGCTTTTGTGACACCTGATGGTGCTTACGAATTCAATGTAATGCCATTCGGTCTGAGAAATGCACCTGCCACTTTTCAGAGACTCATGAATTTCTTACTCAAGGATGTGCCAGATTGTAGGGCCTACCTTGATGACATTGTTTTATACAGTAAGAATTGGGCAGATCATCTCTTAGGTCTTAAGAACTTGTTTACAGTGTTGCAAAGTGCAAAATTAACCATAAATATGAATAAGTGTAGTTGGGCAAGAGGTACTATAACCTATCTTGGACATGAAGTAGGACAAGGTAAGATTATTCCATTACAAGATAAGATTCAAGCCATTGTGGACTACCCAGTGTTAACTAGTAGAAAAGGAGTCCAACGGTTTATTGGTATGTGTGCATACTATAGGCGTTATTGTAGAAATTTTTCAACAGTGGCTGCTCCTTTGACAAATTTGTTACGCAAGCATGTAAAGTTTCAGTGGACACAAGATTGTCAGAATGCTTTTCAGAACCTAAAGGGCATATTGTCTACATCACCTGTTCTTGCTAGTCCCCAATTTGATAAACCTTTCATATTACACATTGATGCGTCAGATGTTGGTATAGGGGCTGTGTTGATTCAAGTTGGTTTAGATAATATTGAACATCCTGTGTATTATTATTCAAGAAAATTTAATACAGCTCAGAAAAATTATTCAGTGGTAGAAAAGGAGGCGTTGGGTCTTATATTGTCAATTAAGAAGTTTGAAATTTACTGTCAGGAAACAAAGTGTTAGTATTTACAGACCACAACCCCCTTATCTTTATAAATATGATGAAAGTTAAGAACCAACGTATTTTGCGCTGGTCCTTATTTTTGCAAGAATTCAATGTTGAGATCAAACATATTCCAGGCAGGCAGAATGTTATTGCTGATGCTTTGTCAAGAAGTTTTGATGTACCATAAATGTATTTTTTTTTGTGCTTAACATTTTTACTTCGGAAAAAATGCCATTGATCTTCAATCCATTGCATTTTTTTTCTTGGAGGTGGAAGTGTTACGTACTCATAGCTGGCTACGTAATAAAATTTATATAAACTTGTGATATCAACTGTATATGTGTATATGTATTATAATCATCGTGTGAGTTGGCAATGTCAGGGGTACAGGAGCGGTGGCGTCTCCACACGTATTTGACCTGTTAGATTCGGGAAAGAGAGTTTGCTGGACCTGTTCAGTTTAGAGTTCCAGATGTGACAATATTTTTATTCATTGATTACGTATATACAGTAATTACGCAGTTAGCATTGTACTTATTAATTTTGGGAAATACCTATTATGTTTTTTATATTCTAAATGTATTTTGAGAACCAGTGGTGGTTGAATTAGTCTCATATATTAAAAAGTCATTGTTTTCCAACCCTCATCCTGTTGAGCGGAGGGGGGAGAGGAATTTTGGGTTGAGTAGCCGCGCAGCAGTCAGTTGCTGGCTGGTACTCGGAGACGTAACATGGGAGCTAAGTCTGTGTCTTTTGTTTTCTAGCTTTTAGTAGTTATTTGTTCTGGGAGAGACATTTTTATTTGTTATTTGTAATAAGTGAAATAGTGATCATCTGTGAGTATATATGTTGCAATTATAAATTTTAAACTTATGCATATTTCTTCTTTCCTAAGAAATATTTTACATTTATTGCTCTTACCTGTTATGGAGTTATACTGGTGACCCGCTTATACAACCTCAGTGATAAATACCCTAGACTAGTTGATTTCAGGTTGTAGGTTACGAGCCTTAACATACGATAGGTAACAACAGATACCACACAGTGGGGAAATACCTTGATATTGCTTCAGGAGGTTGACGTGGCACAGCTGGGTCTTCCACCGCCTATCTGGAGTCTCAGAATGTAGTTGTTGTTGTTTCTGCACTCCTTAATACGGTAGGGTCCTGAAAACTTGTTTTGCAATGGAGAACCTGGGATAGGAAAATATGCCAACACGAAGTCTCCTGGGTTAAATTTCCTTAGTTTGCTACGTTGGTCAAAATGAGTCTTCATCCTCTCCTGAGCTTTCAATTCAGATTGTCATTAGCAAATTTACGTACTCTCTCTAGAATGTGTTTTAGGTTTTGAAGAAACTGGGGCACATTCTGACGGTCACTGAAGGTGGCATTACTTAGAGAGTCTTAAAAAGCTTTGAGAGGGTACGGCATTATGTCTGTAGAGTATCTCATAAGGAGATACTCCTAGAGACTCATTGGGGAGACTTCTGAAAATGCACATAATGAGATCAAGTTGTTTATCCCAGTCCTTCAAGGTGTCATTGCAGAAATTCTTTAGGAGTGCTTTAATAGTCTGATGACTACGCTCAGAGAACCCTGTGAAGCAGGATGATAGGGGCTGGACAGTACCTGTGTGATGTGAACTCCTCCAGTGTCCTCTTGAAGAGATCACTGGTGAAGTTGGTGCCACAGTCGCTTTGAACCTCTCTTGGAAATCCATACTGGGTGAAAATCTTCAATAGGTTGTTCACCACAGTAGCAGCCGTAGTATTCTTTACTGGACTGCTATGGGGAACCTGGTGGTAGACACATGATAGTTAATATATATGCGTTGCCAGAACTGGTCCGGGTTAAAAAAACCAACACAGTCTATGATGAGTCTGTGGAAAGGTTCCACAGGCACCTGGATGGGTTTTAGTGGAGCCTGAGGAATAGAGATGTTAGGTTTACCTGCCATCTGACATGTATGACACTGCTTACGTGTTTTTTAACATATTTACCATACCTGGCCAGTAGTAGTCTTGTCTGATTCCGTGGTAGGTTTTGTTGAAACCATAGTAAAAAAGAGCTCCGTGGGCCAGGTGTAGAATATCGGGCCGTAGGCTGGTGGGAATCACTAATTGTTCAACATTGCCCAATCGTCATCCTCCTTCAGCTTGCTGGGTCCTGTATCTGCGGTAGAGTAACTCATTCTCTAGGAAGAACCCAGGATACTGTCAGGTTGAGTCTCAGCCTGGAAGAATAATGGTGTAATTGATTGATCTTCCCTCTGTAACTTTCGGAACTCCAAACTGGTA
>WNGS01167789.1:104024-127216 GCA_020271785.1 Procambarus virginalis | reverse complement strand
GATGTTCTGGTGAACTTGGAGGTCTATATTCGTACTGCTTTTGCTGCGAGGACCTCCGTTGTTGCCGTCCTTTTTGACCTGGAAAAGGCTTACGACACCACTTGGCGATATCATATTCTATCCCAGCTTCATTCTTTTGGCCTTCATGGTCATCTCCCTCTCTTTCTCCGCAGCTTCCTCTCTCGTCGTTCCTTTCGGGTGCGCCTTGGTACCGCTCTCTCTGCCTCTTTTCAGCAATACGAAGGTGTGCCCCAGGTTAGTGTTCTGAGCACTACTCTTTTTCTGGTTGCCCTCAATGTCTTCTTTCCTCTCTTCCTTCAGGTGTCTTCTCCGCTCTCTATGTCGATGATCTTACCCTTTGCTGTCAGGGTGATGATTCGCCTCTCCTTCAACGCCGGCTTCAACTTGCGATTGATGCCGTGTCGTCTTGGGCCACCGATCATGGCTTCAAGTTCTCTACTTCTAAGACTTGTGCCATGTCTTTTACTCGGAAACGGGTCGTTCTTCGTCCCTCTTTGTCACTTTATGGTCATCCCCTTGAGTACAAAGATTCCGCGAAGCTTTTGGGTTATTCCTTGACACTCGTTTGTCTTGGTCTCCCCATATCTCTTACCTCCGTGTTGAGTGCTCTAAGGCCCTTACCCTCCTTCGAGTATTGTCCCATACTTCTTGGGGAGTGGATAGGCGCACTCTCCTTGCTTTGCATTCCTCTCTCGTCTTGTCTAAGCTCGATTATGGTTGCCCTGCTTACTCGTCTGCTTCTCCTTCTGCTCTTCGCCGTCTTGATGCTTTGCACCATACTGGGCTGCGCTCAGTTCTGGTGCCTTTCGTTCGACTCCCGTCCTTAGCTTGTATGTTGACACTGGCTTCCTGTCTCTCCAGGACCGCCGTGATCGCTACTGTCTTCGCTATCTTGCGCGGTCCTTACAACATCCTTCCTCTCGCCTCTGTCGTGCTTTAACTTTTGCCCCTCCTGCGGTTCCTGTTCCTCTTCACCACCTCCCTCTTTCTGTCCGGTTATCTCGCTTACAGGATTCTCTTTCCGTTCGTCTTTCTAATGTTTCTCCTCGTGTTGTTCCTTCTTTGCCCCCATGGAGAGTCCCCCTTCTGCAGTTTTGTACATACTTGACCCACGTCACTAAAGCTTTTACCCCTCCTACGGTTCTAAAACGCCTTTTCCTTGAGCACTTTTCTTCTCACTCCCGCTCCGTTTCTGTCTTCACCGATGGGTCTAAATCTGCGGACGGTGTTGGCTACTCTGTTGTTTTTCCTGATCGCACTTATATGTGTTGCTTACCTCTGGAGACTAGCATCTTTACAGCGGAGCTTTATGCTATTCTCAATGCTCTTCGTCTGCTGCTTTCTCGTTGTCAGTCTAACTTTGTGGTAGTTGTTGACTCTCGTAGTGCCCTCATGGCTCTCGGGTCCTTTAATCCGGTTCATCCAGTAGTCGTCGAGATCCAGCATTGGCTGTTTCTTGTTCACAGTAAGTTTAAGTCGGTTGAGTTTTGTTGGGTTCCCAGCCATATTGGCGTGTCTTTAAATGAGCGTGCGGATGCTGCCGCCAAGGAAGCTGTCCGCTCTTGTCCCATCTCTCGTAAAGGTATTCCATATTCCGACTTTTACCCGGTTATCCATTCCTCCATCCTTACCCTTTGGCAGGCTTCTTGGTCATCTGTTACTGGTAACAAACTCCGTACTCTTAAATGTTGTGTTTCCTCGTGGCCGTCCTCCTATCACCGTAACCGGTGATGGGAAACTGCTCTGGCGAGGTTGCGTATTGGCCATACTCGCTTAACCCGTGGTCACTTGATGGAGCGCCGCCCTGCTCCTTATTGTCCTAATTGCATTGTTCCTCTTATGGTCGTGCATGTCCTTCTTGAATGTCCTGACTTCCGGGACGAGCGTGTGTCTTGCTTTCTGACCGCCCCTCGCGGTCACCTGTCCCTCGATAGAATTCTTGGTGACTCGGATACTTTTGATATCGTTCGCCTTATGCGTTTTTGTTCTCGTATTGGCATTCTTAGTGATATTTAGCGCCCTCTGATTATTCCTCACATTTGATGGTGCTAAATAGCCTTCCCGGTTTGGTGCCTTCTTTTGATAATTACTTACTTACTTAATCAAACTAGAAATGCTCTACAAATCAAGGGACCCATAATGTGGAATAACCTTCCCAACCATGTTAAAGACTGTACCTCTCTCAACCTGTTTAAGATAAAAACGAAGCACTACCTAATAAATTCCCTGTAACCTACCTTACTCCTCTATTGTCAACCCATGTCTTTTTTTTAATCAACGCTGTTTGTCGACCTTTGTATTTGTGCTGCTTTTTATCTTTTTATCTTTATTTTTTTGTTCTCAACACATTTTATTCTTTATACTCAATTAGTATTAAGTTTTTGTCATTAATGTTTTTCCTGCCCGAAACGCTTTGCGTAATAGTGGTTTTAGGCATTGTATGTACTAGCTCGATCTATAAATTGATCCAATTCTGTAAAATCTCTTGTTTGTATGTACCTTACCTGAATAAACATTTTATTTTTATTTTATTTTTATTTTATTTGATTTGATTTATTTTTCTTGGCGGTGACCTTCCACCACCGCTCGCCTTGGCAACGCCTCCAGAGACCATTGCTCCGTGGGTCTTCCTCGCGCCTTCCCTCGTAGCGTCCCTCGGCACAACAACAGATCCGGCACTCTCAGCCTGGGGCTTCTTGACTGGTTCCACAGAACTTTCCAGTCCCCTACCGTCTCCACTCGAGAGGTGGGACTTGGGAGAACTCGTTCCTGTCCTCCATCCGTCTGTCTTCCTAAAAACCACTCCCATAGCTAGAGTACATTGGCGGCCTGTGTGGTCCCTCTCTGCATGGTCGCAAGGCTTCCTCCAACATGTCGGCTCTGTCAGCAGCAGCCCTCAGGTCATTTATGTACGCCTCCTTGACTCTAATCCTGATCTCAGTAGAGAGCACGGACATAAATTTTTCCATGACCATTAGCTGTTTGATGTCCTCAGCCAACTTGGCTCCTTCAGCTTTCAACCACTTCGGAAATCTTCTTTCCATGTCCCTCGCCGTCTCTGCATAAGATTTACCTTGCGAACGGGTACATTCTCGCAACCTTTTCCTGTAACCTCTGGAGTCAGCTTAAACGAGTGAAGCACTGCTCATTTCACTGCATTATAATTGGTGCATTCCTCGAGGTCAAGCATGTTGTAAGCCTCGCGAGCTTCACCTGTGAGCCTACCCTGGACCAGCTCCACCCACTCTGCTCTTGGCCACTTTTTCAAAGTAGCTACCCTCTCGAAATGGTCAAAGAAGCCCTCAGCTTCATTGGGCACAAAGACCGGTAAATCGCGCTCTCGCACCCAGCGGTCCTCCTGCTGTAGGGGAGCGGGTGGGGCTAGCCCTAGTTCAGCCCGCTTCAGCTCAACCTCTCTGTTGGCTTCAATCTCTTGCTGCTTCAGCTTAGCTTCCAGCTCGCGCTCCTCCCGTCTCTGCTGTGCTTCTTGTTCTTCACGCTACAGCTGTGCTCCTCGTTCTTCACGCTTCAGCGCTGCTTCTTCTCTCCTCAGCTGTGCTTCGTGCTCACGCTCTTCCCTGCGCAGCTGTGCCTCCAGCTTCAGCTTCATCATCTCCAGCTTGACGCTGCGCCAGCTGCCACTGGATCCCGTATTGCTTCCACCAATGCTTAAATTTTCCCTTGCACTGGCAGGGGTCTGTGGCCATTCCTCCCTTGAAGCCTCGTCTCGGGCCTTAAGCTGTGCCACAATCTCAAGCCTCCTTTCTCCCACTTTGGAGGTTCTCAACTGGATTCCAAAGTGGTCAGCTATTAACTGCAGCTGCGCCTTGGTGCAATCTTCCAGCACCTGTTCATCCCTGGTGTCAATGAACCTTGCTACCTTCTTGTCCTCCATACTTGTGCTATGATTGAATGCCTGTTACCTGTACCTAATACCTTTTGCCACTATCAAGCACCACAATCGTAATCGTGATCCTGGCAAGGTCGCCAATGTCGGGGTGTCTCTCTCTCTAGCCAGTCACCACCAAGTATTAGTTGTGATAAACGTTACTTACTGTAGCCCCCACGGGTCTGCACTCGATCCTCACGGTGCCACTGTTCACCAGGAGAGTCTCTCAGTCTGTCTCCGGCTGGCCTCGTAGCCTAAAGACGAGTGTGAACACGATTACTTCACTTGATCATGTGCCCGCCCCGACAGAGGGCTCTACCGCTCGCTATAGGTCGCCAACTGGTGTTTACCATGTCCAGTAACACCTCAGTGGAGGAGTAGTAGTAATATAGTAGTGGCCCCAGGGAATACTAATCAATTTGATAACAGGAAAGCATATGTTTAAATCACTCACTCTTAGATAGTTTCAATAGCAACTTGGTAATGGAGGGTTGACACAAACACGGCGGTAGTTTTGTAGTTTCCTTAAAAGATGAAAGAATCATAACTCTGCATCAATAACATGGCAAAGGAATAAATGAGCAGCCTTCTCTTCGCCTCTTCACAATTCTGGAACACTCCGGAAATGGCAACACCTCCAGTTGACGTGCGTTCCCACGCTCCACATACAGTGTTATCCAACGTTTGGCAACTCGCGAGATGCCACGCCCATTCACATTCCTTACTTCCTCACACTGCTCTCTTCCTCACTATACTCACACTATTGGCGTGAGGCGCCTATTATTCCCTCGTATTCACAGTATATCACAACACTGGCATAATCACAGTTAACCACTAGACATATGAACATCTTATTTAATAACTCCAGTATATATAGTTCACTTTATCAATATTTATAATAACGAGGTAACTCTAGGCACACAGCCTTACACTATTAAATTGTATATTTATATATATATATATATATATATATATATATATATATATATATATATATATATATATATATATATATATATATATATAACCTCTGGCATGAACTTATAATATAAATGACATGTAAATATAAGTGTCCTCGTCACAGTAATCTCTTCATTAAACCACAGGTGCAATCACACGCCATATATATATCTCGTAAGAGTTCTATAGCATCTCCCTTCACAACTGTGTCTTACTAGAAACATAGACATTGGTGAGCCCTGCTCAAAACTTAGAAAATACTGTGGCTAATCACTAACTAAAGGGGAATGGTAGGGAAAACTGAATTACCTACTACCACCATAAATGATGTGGACTCGTCCTCTGTTGAGGGATGAATTGAAGCTCCTGGTCCCGGCTCACGACTTGCTGTAGGGAGCACCCCCACACACACTGATGCTCTTCCCAGGACCTCCACCAACACCCAAAAACGCGTCTTCCCCATACTGCTTCTCTCTGCAGGCTCCGTGCTCCTCCACAACTTCTTGTAGGGTTGGAGTCGGTCTCCTGGCCGTCGCCTCCTCCTCACAACTACGTCTGCAGTCCTTACTCCCAGCTGCAGTCGTTCATATTCCCAGCTAGTTTGTTCTTCTTCTTCCTCACGGTGAACTGGCCCAGCCACTACGTCATCACCCGACTGGTGAAACTGTACAGTCGTCCCTGACGTCACTGCCCAGGCTTCATTCTTGCTAAGCACTTGTCACTGGAGCACTTGTTGCCTCATCTCGGGCCTTAAGCTGTGCCACAATCTCAAGCCTCCTTTCTCCCACTTTCTCCCACAATATTACTACTTTCTCGTCAATTCCTTCTTCTGTCCGCCTCATGGAGTTCAGGAAGACCTCACAGGGTGCTCGCAGACCACTGGTAATGCGTATATTCACCAGAGAGAGGCGAATACTGTCAGACTGACAGGACCCCCTGTAACGGGGGGGGGGGGAAAGATGCAGTACATCGAGTAAGTAGGAAGTGAGTAGGAGAAGTAGACGAGGTAGAAGGGTAGATAGGTAGAAGTAGAAAAGTAGATAGTAGAAGTAGAAGAGTAGATAGTAGAAGAAATAGAAATGCTGCCACCATCCATTCTAGATCATTTACATACATGACAAGGAATGGAACTTGTCTGTATCAACATAATATTCTCCAAGGTGTTATTGTTAGGTCATTATTAGTATGTTCCATCTTTATCATGTATTCATTAAAATCATGGAACCAGTAACCGCAGAGACTTTCTTATCTCAACTCCAAAATCTCTAGGGAACAAAGTTAAACACAGTTTAAATAATAACTTTCAATTATATTTCACATACTGAGTATCAATAATTTAAGCAAGTATAAATGGTCAAGCTTAATAGTTCAAAGTGAGTCATCATCCAAGAATTCGAGAACCCTACAACTCGACTGCCCCTGATCATCACACAACACTTGTAAACACGACTAAGTCACCTTAATGTTCAACTCACCAAGTGTCTTGAGTTTCCGTGGAATAGAGAGGGGGGGGGGGAGGTCTGTAGTTGACAGAGACTGTCCCGCCCCACCGGCTGACCGCCTGTGTGGACGGGTGGCCGCTGCTCTGCTCCGCTGGCTGTTCTTGTCTTTATTGCTCTGCTTCTTCTGTCCTTCTCCTGAATCGATAGCTCTCCGAGTATATATTGGGAAACCTAGTGGCTAACTCCGCCCACAAGTTAGATAGCCTCCGGCACTCTACCAAGCCACTCCTTAAACGTCGGCATGTTTGAAGGCTACCCGGCTCAATTATAAGATTAGCGAGAGCCAGGTGAGATTCGCCTGGCTGACCTCAGGTCACTTGGTTGTCAATTAACACTTAGAGGTGTGAGATCCAGGCCAGACAAGTTGGCGTCTGTCAAATCCTTGTCTGTGACTCATATATCTCCATGTATGTATTAAATAAAAATAAACCAAACACCTTTACAGTGTTACACCCCTATCGCACGTCCGCCCTTGACGACGTGTTGAATCTATCTCCTGGTGCCACGAGGGAGCACGGCCCGGACCTACCTCCACGCGTGATGTCACACTCGCCAGGGGCGTTTCTCATTGGCTCCCTGTACCACGTCACCGTTCTTGGCCAATCTGGTGCCACTGACGTCATAATATTTTGGCGCGAAAACGTAGGAGTCGGCGCCATCTTGGCGTCCAAAAGGGGCCTAAGCCACTGGCCAAAACACTCTTCTTTAGTTAATTTCTCTCATATGCGAGAACACCTCATGTTTCCATATATGTCAAATTGTTCTCTGGAAGGCAGAGAACGTTTGGGTAAAGTAGATATGACTCTTACAGCTGACGTGGGAGAAATATAGGGGGGGGGGGAACACAGTCACAATCTTCACCACACAACCCCAGCAGCACTTCACCACACAAACCCCCAGCAGCATTTTCACCACACAACCCCCAGCAGCATCTTCACCACACAACCCCAGCAGTATTTTCACCATACAACTCCCAGCAGCATCTTCACAACAGAACCATCAGCAGCATCTTCACAACACACCATCAGCAGCATCTTCACTATACAACCCCCAGCAGTGTCTTCACAACAAACCATCAGCAGCACCTTCACAACACAACCATCAGCAGCATCTTCACATACAACCCCCAGCAGTGTCTCACAACAAAACCATCAGCAGCACCTTCACAACACAACCATCAGCAGCATCTCACCCACACATCCCCAGCAGCATCTTCACCACACAACTCCCAGCAGTATCTTCCCACACAACCATCAGCAGCATCTTCACCACACAACCCCCCAGCAGCATCTTCACCATACAACTACAAGCAGCATTTTCACCACAAACCATCCGCAGCATCTTCATCACACAACCCCCAGCAGCATCTTAACCACACAACCCCCAGCAGCATCTTCACCATACAACTATACAACCCCCAGCAGCATCTTCACCATACAACTACAAGCAGCATCTTCACCACACCCATCAGCAGCATCTTCACCACACAACCATCCGCAGCATCTTCATCACAAACCCCCCAGCAGCATCTTAACCACACAACCCCCAGCAGCATCTTAACCACACAACCCCCAGCAGCATCTTCACCACACAACCCCCTAGGAGATTCTTCACCATACAACCCCACCGCATCTTCACCATACAACCCCCAGCAGCATCTTCACCATACAACCCCCAGCAGCATCTTCACCATACAACCCCAGCAGCATCTTCACCATACAACCACACAACCCCAGCACCATCTTCACCTACAACCCCCCAACCCCCCCAGCAGCATCTTCACCATACAACCCCCAGCAGCATCTTCACCACACAATCCCGCAGCATCTTCACCATACAACCCAGCAGCATCTTCACCATACAACCCCAGCAGCATCTTCACCATACACCCCCCAGCAGCATCTTCACCATACAACCCCCAGCAGCATCTTCACCATACAACCACACAACCCCCAGCAGCATCTTCACCATACAACCACACAACCCCCAGCAGCATCTTCGCAACACAACCCCGCAGCATCTTTACATCAATAACAGCAGCATCTTCGAAAACAATCCGCCAGCAGCATCTTTACAACAATAACAGCATCATCTACAACTCAATCCCGAAAAAACTCTTCACCACACAACCCAGCAGCATCTTCAACAACACACCCACAGCACCATCTTCACAACACAATCATCAGCAGCATCTTCACCACACTACCATCAGCAGCATCTTCACAACACAACCATCAGCAGCATCTTCACCACACAACCCACAGCAGCATCTTCACCACACACACTCACAGCATCTTCACCAAACAACAAATCATCTTCCACGCAACCTCAAACAGCATTTCACCACACAACCCTAGGCAACATTTTAACCTCACAATCATCAGCAGCATCTTCACCACACAACAATCAGCAGCATCTTCACCACACAACAATCAGCAGCATCTTCACCACACAACCATCAGCAGCATCTTCACCACACAACAATCAGCAGCACTTTACCACACAACCATCAGCAGCATCTTCACCACACAACCATCAGCAGCATCTTCACACACAACCATCAGCAGCATCTTCACCTCACAATCATCAGCAGCATCTTCACCACAACCATCAGCAGCATCTTCACCATACAACCATCAGCAGCATCTTCACCCACACATCATCAGCAGCATCTTCACCACACAACCATCAGCAGCATCTTCACCACACAACCATCAGCAGCATCTTCACCACACAACCGTCAGCAGCGTCTTCACCACACAACCATCAACAGCATCTTCACCACACAACCATCAGCATCTTCACCAACAACCATCAGACGCATCTTCACCACACAACCATCAGCTCATCTTCACCACCACACACCATCAGCAGCATCTTCACCACATAACCATCAGCAGCATCTTCACCACACATCCATCAGCAGCATCTTCACCACACACCATAACAGCATCTTCACCACACAACCATCAGCAGCATCTTCACCACACAACCATCAGCACATCTTCACCACACAACCATCAGCAGCATCTTCACCACACAACCATCAGCATCATCTTCACCACACAACCATCAACAGCATCTCCTCCCAACTACGAGAAACCCAAACATCTCACTCGATTCCCAGCATCATCTTCACCACACAACCATCAGCATCATCTTCACCACACAACCATCAGCAGCGTCTTCACCACACACCCTCAACAGCATCTCCTCCCACTACGAGAAACCCAAACATCTCAACTCGATTCCCAGCAGCATCTCTATCATACAATCCCCAGCATTTTCTTCACAACAATCCACTACATCCCTCATCAACCTGTCCTCTTAAAAAGAACGTCGCTTTTGGCCGTTTGCCCGTATGGCCAAAATTGGACGTAATTTGAAAATGAAACAAAAATGAAAATAAATTTGGGATTTTTTTCTCAACAACAGTAAGTTAAGGGTCCTCTGATAGGTTAGGTGGGCAGGAAATTCTCATAAAGTTTCAAATCGTTATGAAAAACGTTAATTTAAAATGTCCTCTCCTAACCTCTCCGCGTAGGCCGGACGACTCAAACAGAAAACGGAACAGAACGTCACTTTTGTGAGTCGATTTCATTTCAAATTACGTCCAAATTTGGCCATAGCGCGTATACGAGCGAAAACTGACGTTATTTTTAAGAGGACGGGCTGTTCAGGCAACCCCCAGCAGCATCTCCATCACAACTCATATCATCTTCTTTCAACCACAAGCAGCATCTTAACACTATTCCACAACATTTTCACACATCCTCCAGAAGCATCTACATCACTCAACCCCAAGGAACATCTTCACTAGAAAACATACAACCGCATCTTCACAACACAACCCCAAAAATCAGCTTCACGACGCAACCCCCAGAATTATCAAAAAACAAAATAAAAATAATCTTGACTGAACCCCCACCACCATCTTTATCTTATGTTGTTATTCACAACAACCATTTTATTCTTCACTCAACGTCCAGTAACATCGTCACCATAAAACCCTGAGTAGCATCTTCAGTACACACACCCGACGATCATCTTCACCAAACATCCCCAAATAGCACCTTCATCACACAACGATCAGCTGCAACTTCACCACACTACCCTGAGAACCATCCTCATCATTCAACCGCCAGCAGAATCTTCACCACACAACCACATGCAGCATCTTCACCACATAACCCCAGGATCATTTTCATCATAACCCCGAACAGCATCTACACAACATAACCCCTGCAGCATGTTCGCTATATAGCCTAAACAGCATCTCAACCAAACAACCACCAGCATCATCTTCATAACCCCTGTAACATTTTCTCCACAGAACTTCAGTAGCAGCTTAACTACTTAGCCTAAAAAGCATCTTCATAAACTCGGGCAGCATCTTCACCACACAATACCCAGCAACATCTTCACAACAACTAATATGATCTTCACTCAACCCCCAGCAACATCTTCACAACAACCCACAACTTTTTCACACAAACCTACTGCATCTTCATCAACAACCATATCACCTTCTCTTAACTCCAAGCATCATCTTCACAACCCACAACATCACAAAACCTCCAGCAGCATCTTTGTCGCAACCCACATAATCATCATCACAACCAAAAGCATGTTCTAAGAACCCCCAGCACCATCTTCATAAACCAAAACATCTTCACCTCAGCCAACAGCATCTTCACCTCAACCCTCAGCATTCTCACCAAAATCCACAACATCTTCACCAACACCCACAACATTTTCACAACAACCCATTAATTTTTCAACTTACAACAGCCAGCTTCGCGAACCTAATCACATTATTATATGTGCTATATGAAAACTATGAGGATCTGCAGCGACCGGGGGAGAGGATCTGCAGCCCACCAGCGACCGGGGGAGAGGATCTGCAGCCCAGCAGCGACCGAGGGAGAGGATCTGCAGCCCAGCATCGACCGAGGGAGAGGATCTGCAGCCCAGCAGCGATCGGGGAAGAGGATCTGCAGCCCACCAGCGACCGAGGGAGAGGATCTGCAGCCCAGTAGCGACCGGGGGAGAGGATCTACTGCCGACCAGCGACCGTGGGAGAAGATCTGCAGCCCAGCAGCGACCGCGGGAGAGGATCAGCATCCCTCCAGCGACAGGGAAAGAGGATGTGCAGCCCACCAGAGACCGAGGGAGAGAATCTGCAGCCCACCAGCGACCGGGGAAGAGGATCTGCAGCCCAACAGCGACCGAGGGAGAGGATCTGCAACCCAGCAGCGACCGGGGGAGAGGATCTGCAGCCCAGCAGCGACCGCGGGAGAGGATCTGCATCCCACCAGCGACCGGGGAAGAGGATCTGCAACCCTCCAGCGACCGGGGAAGAGGATTTGCAGCCCACTAGCGACCGGGAGAGGATCTGCATCCCACCAGCGACTGGGGGAGAGGATCTGCAGCCCACCAGCGACCGGGGGAGAGGATCTGCAGCCCACCAGCGACCGGGGAAGAGGATTTGCAGCCCACTAGCGACCGGGGGAGAGGATCTGCATCCCACCAGCGACCGGGGGAGAGGATCTGCAGCCCACCAGCGACCGGGGGAGAGGATCTGCAGCCCAGCAGCGACCGAGGGAGAGGATCTGCAGCCCAGCAGCGACCGAGGGAGAGGATCTGCAGCCCAGCAGCGATCGGGGAAGAGGATCTGCAGCCCACCAGCGACCGAGGGAGAGGATCTACAGCCCACCAGCGACCGGGGAAGAGGATTTGCAGCCCACTAGCGACCGGGGGAGAGGATCTGCATTACACCAGCGACCGGTGGAGAGGATCTGCAGCCCACCAGCGACCGGGGGAGAGGATCTGCAGCCCACCAGCGACCGGGGAAAAGGATCTGCAGCCCACCAGCGACCGGATGAGAGGATCTGCATCCCACCAGCGACCGGGGAAGAGGATCTGCAGCCCACCAGCGACCGGGAAAAGGATCTGCATCCCACCAGCGACCGGAGGAGAGGATCTGCAGCCCACCAGCGACCGGAGGAGAGGATCTGCATCCCACCAGCGACCGGGGAAAAGGATCTGCAGCCCACCAGCGACCGGAGGAGAGGATCTGCAGCCCACCAGCGACCGGGAGAGAGGATCTGCAGCCCACCAGCGACCGAGGGAGAGGATCTGCAGCCCACCAGCGAACGGGGGAGAGGATCTGCAGCCCACCAGCGACCGGGGAAGAGGATCTGCATCCCACCAGCGACCGGGGAGAGGATCTGCAGCCCACCAGCGACCGAGGGAGAGGATCTGCAGCCCACCAGCGAACGGGGGAGAGGATCTGCAGCCCACCAGCGACCGGGGAAGAGGATCTGCATCCCACCAGCGACCGAGGGAATTTGTCTTTGTCCACCCTGTCAGTGTGTGTATGTGTACTCACCTACTTTTACTCACCTAGTTGTGCTTGCGGGGGTTGAGCTCTAGCTCTTTGGTCCCGCCTCTCAACCGTAAATCAACAGGTGTACAGGTTCCAGAGTCTATTGGGCTCAATCTACACTAGAAACTGTGTATGGAGTCAGTCTCCATCTGCTTCCTAATGCATTCCATTTGTCAACCACTCTGACACTAAAAAAGTTCTTTCTAATATCTCTGTGGCTCATTTGGGCACTCAATTTCCACCTGTGCGTGTGCCCCTTGTGTTAAATATCCTGTCTTTATCTACCTTGTCGATTCCCTTGAGAATCTTGAATGTGGTGATCATGTCCCCCCTAACTCTTCTGTCTTCCAACGAAGTGAGGTTTAATTCCCGTAGTCTCTCCTCGTAGCTCATACCACTCAGCTCGGGTACTAGTCTGGTGGCAAACCTTTGAACCTTTTCCAGTCTTATGCTTGACTAGATATGAACTCCATGCTGGAGCTGCATACTCCAAGATTGGTCTGACATATGTGGTATATAATGTTCTGAAAGATTCCTTACACAAGTTTGTAAATGCCGTTCATATGTTAACCAACCTGGCATATGCCGCTGATTTTATCCTCTTGATATGAGCTTCAGGGGACAGTGTTGTAGTGTATTGGGTTGGTGGTGTTCTCGTTGTTGATCCTTCTTTCTGGACAACCCAACTCACAACTCGGTGAGTGCTTATACTTTACTAGGAGATCACACTAGGCGTTTCTGGCTCTTGGAGAGGGGCTCAACGACACACGTTTTGGTGATGTGGCTCCAACACTTAGCCTCGTTGTCACGTGTACACACCCACTCGAGCCGCTGTGACTCCCCACTCTCTCCTTATGTGGTATGATCTCCTCAATCCTCTTTGACTTACTAGTTTTCCGTCCTACCCTGTCCACAGCAGTGGTTCCTGTTTTTTTTTCTCTCTCCTTCTTTACTATTTCCAGGGAAGCCTCACTAGGAAAAGGGCAAACACCAGCAAATTTGAATACATTTACTGGACAGAGCACATACACAATACATACACACATATAATTATAATGAATCCTATACTTTATACTATTACAGTCAGATTGCACTCCAACACCATCAGAACTCTATCATCAGCTTATCAAGTGGTATCCTATCTCCTGGTTCACCACCTAATATTATCAACCTCCTCAAGTAGATCAAGTCTTACAATACAATGTTGCACTATCAGCAAGAGAATATATACATATATATCTATAAACATGTAAAAGGAAAATCAGCGTATGAATGCTATAACATATATATATATATCAGTATAAATGTTCTTTGATACACAACAATGATCAATCGATCACTCTATCAGTCCTAGAACACATACATCGGTAGGTAATCCAGCCTACGCATGTAACTGTAAACTTCAGTATAAACTCCTTGGTACAAAAAATGGCAAACGGTCACTCACCTCTCACTGCATCTTGCACGCTAATGACAAACACTCTATCACCTCCCTACAAGTAATCATTTAGAACTCCCCCTTCCACATCTGGAAGTTCACTACCCTGATATCTTCAGGTTCTTCCGGGCTTAACTACCAGGATCCTCTGCAGCTCCTCCAGGATGCTACCATGAAGTTTCCTTGAACAACTATGGTGCTTCACTACTTCTACTAGGGTCCTCCACAGCTCTCCTGGCTGCTACACCATGAAGTTTCCTCGAACAACTATGGTGCTTCACCACCTCTATAGAAGCACGTGACACTCCTCTTCACTGCTTCTCACAGCTCGAGGTCCTCTCCTCCACTACCTTGGAGTCTCATCAACTACTCCCTCTGTGCTGGCTTCGAAGTTCTCAGCAACTTCTTCCCCAAAGACAAACCTGCAACCCATCGACACTCCAATAAAAATGTTTCCCCTTTAACACATAAACAAATATAATCATATAATATCTTTGCCTCCAACCTCTATCTGTCCTCTACATACTGTGACAGTGGACTCCCCTGTTGGGCAGGGCCATGCTCCTCCTCGACCGGCGGGCGGCTCCTCACTCACTCAGGGAGGGGGCTCCTCACTCACTCAGGGAGGGTCCTCCGCAGGGCTCGTCAGTTGGCTTCAGGCAGTCGACGGGAGAGGACGCGCTGCTCGTCCCTCCCGTTGTCTCTCTCATCTCCGTCCTCTTATTTAGGCTTCCTGCCTTACCAAAACATGTCTAACATATAAATAAACATTACTACTGTCGCTGGGCACACGACCAACTACAAGCAATCCCTATGAACTGGCTTAAATCGTGCTTACCACAGATTGTCAGGTCGAGGGCGCTCCTCCCTCTGACTGAGGCTGGTCAGGGCGCTTCCACAGCCCACGAAAATGTCTCTGGGCGGCTTAAAAAACACTCCCTGCCGTCCAGGACTTGAGACCACACGTCCTCAGCTCGATTCCACAGCTGGCACCTCTGCACACTTCTCTTCTCTTGGAGATGTATCACTAGGGGTTCCTTTCTGATGGGAGCACAACGGAGCACGGCTTTCCCCCCACGATGTCTGGCCTCAAGTGAGGTCAAAGCCCTCCAGAAGCGAGCCTCACGCCTCCAGCATAATATCTACATCCCCCTAACAAGTCATTTATCTATTTTCTTATTTACTGCATATAATCTCAAATTGTATATTAAGTCCAACCGACTATTTTCCATCTGTGTCTTCACCTCCATATTTCTTAGACCTTCTAATCAGGTCAGGCTTGCTGAATAACTCTCAAGGGGGAGACTCGTTTCTCCTACCGGCTGAGATCATAACAACAGGTCTGGCGTGATATCAACCCCCAGATCTTTCTCTCTCTCTGACTCCTGAAGTATTTCGTCTCCCAAATGATTCCTTGTATCTGGTCTCCTGTTTCCTACCCCTATCTTCAATACACTACATTTGCTTGGGTTAAACTCTAACAACCATTTGTTCGACCATTCCTACAGCTTATCCAGGTCTTCTTGAAGCCTCAAGCTGTCCTCCTCTGTCTTAATCCTTCTCATAATTTTGGTGTCGTCAGCAATCATTGAGAGGCATGAGTCTATACCCTCTGGGAGATCATTTACGTATATCAGAAACAGGATAGGTCCAAGTACAGAGCCCTGTGGGACTGCACTGGTGACTTCACGCCAATCTGAGGTCTCACCCCTCACTGTAACTCTCTGCTTCCTATTGCTTAGGTACTCCCTTATCCACTGAAACGCCCTACCAGTTACTCCTGCCTGTTTCTCCAGCTTAAGCATCAGCCTTTTATGGGGTACTGTGTCAAAGGCTTTCCAACAGTCCAAAAAAAATGCAGTCCGCCCATCCTTCTCTTTCTTCCTAATTCTTTGTCACCTGATCGTAGAATTCTATTAAGCCTGTAAGGCAAGATTTACCCTCCCTGAACCCATGTTGATGGGGTTGTCACGAAGTCTCTTCTCTCCAGATGTGTTACTAAGTTTTTCTCACAATCTTCTCCATCACCTTGCATGGTATACAAGTTAAAGACACTGGCCTGTAGTTCAGTGCCTCTTGTCTGTCACCCATTTTGTATATTGAGGTACTACATTAGCCGTCTTCCATATTTCTAGTAGGTCTCCCGTTTCCAGTGACCTACTATACACTATGGAGAGTGGCAAACAAAGTGCTCCTGCACACTCTTTCAATACCCATGGTGAGATTCCATCCGGCCCAACAGCTTTTCTCACGTACAGCTCCAATAGGTGCTTCTTGACCTCATCACTTGTAATTTCGAACCTTTCCAAGGTCGCCTGGTTTGCTGCCACCTCTCCTTGTGCCGTGACTTCTCCTTGTTCTATTGTAAAGACCTCCTGGAACCTTTTGTTGAGTTCCTCACACACCTCTTTGTCATTCTCTGTGTACCTCTCCTCCCCCACCCTAAGTTTCATCACCTGTTCCTTTACTGTTGTCTTCCTCCTGATGTAACTGTGCAATAGTTTTGGTTCGGTCTTGGCTTTGTTAGCTATATCATTTTCATACCTTTTCTCAGCTGCTCTTCTCACATTAACATACTCATTCCTGGTTCTCTGGTATCTCTCTCTCTCTACTTTCAGGTGTTCTGTTAGTACAGAAGTTCCTCCATGCCCTTTTGTTCAGCTCCTTTGCTTTCATACATTCCCTAGTAAACCATGCATGGATTCTTCTTTTGTTTCTCTGCTTCGGGCTTGGACAAACCTGCTTACAGCCTCCTGACACTTTTGGGTGACATAGTCCATCATGTCTTGTACAGACTTGGTTCTGAGTTCTGTGTCCCATTGTATATTGTGACAATAATCTCTTTCAAGAGAGATTGAGCCTGCTCTTTCCTACTTAAAGTTACATCAATTCTACAAGTACAAGATGCTACATTCAAGATACGTCACCAGTAGCACAAAACGTTTTGACCAGTAGGCAAAACGTACCCTGAACCCCCCCTTCACGCCGGCTCACCACCTGTCTTCAACCAGCCAACTACCCATCCCAGCTTGCCTGCTCCTGATTGGTGACTTGCCGACCGCACACCTGCACACCGCACCTCAGCACCATCTACCTGAGTCGACGTCTGAGTCTGACCAGCTATCACCTTCAGAATATTCTTTGTGCTCTTAGAGTTGACATCTCTCTCTGGCATACTAAGCTCCCTGGCTTTCGTATACTAAGGGAGGTCTCAGGCAAAGCCAATATTCTCAGCACCATTTCACATTATAATATTTAATCTATTGTGTTTTTGCATTTATCTTTGACATTTTAGTGTACCAGTCATTTACCCGAGATTTGTCTTTATTTTCATTTATGTTTAAAGTAAATATATTCAAGTTTCATTGTTCATACTTTGTGTTTTACGTGTTCCTCCCTCTCACTTACCACAGACAACAGGCAAGCAGTCTATCTTTTTTTGTAAGTGTGACCAGGCATTGACACTTGCCATTGAAGGACTGCCGAACATCAACACTCCAATACTTTCCCGTCACACTTAATGGGGGCCTGTCCGGGAGCTTCACTCAGGTACTAGTACCAGAACGTCAATTTGTGGTAAGCGTGCTTCGCTTTGCTAAAGTTGCTTTTCAATATTATCATTAATTTTCATATTTATATGGTGCTGTGTGTATTGTGCATTCCGATAGTAGCATATGGTGAGTGGGAGATAACTTTGGCTTACATGGTGACTGGAGGCCTCAGTCATTCTCTTAATTGGTCATCTCTCCCTCCGTGTTATTACTCGTGTTTACCACCTTTTGTCCCTAGGATATTTCTCACCTTATCGGCAGATCATCATTTTGGGTACCCTGGTACTTTGGTTTGTCTTCGGATCAAAAGCACCCAATCTTCTGCAATCCAACCGAAGGAGGATAAAGAGGGCCATAGTTCCTCTAGCACAGACTACGTTGCTGAGTTGGAACCTCAGCAGCAGTTCTCGTCACCAGTTGACAATCGCACCTCCTACACGTCGGTCAGAGATGATGATATTTACTTAGGTAGGGAATTAGCTTTCTTTTTACAGAGCACAAATGTTCGCTAATTCTGAAATTATCATATTTCATTCAGTGGGAAAGACTTGCTTATGTCCTATAGAGACTTGGCAAGGTATGCCTACATTCTTGTACTACCTAATTCACTTTTGAATCAAATAAATGTTTCATTTGTTTTAGAAACTCAGTTTTGCTCATTTAGTAGGATTTTCTTGCCCTTATTATCTTACATTGAGTACCGGGTACAAGATTTCCTTCGATCTTGATTTACTAATCATTTACCATCTTCAAATTAACTTTAATTGTTAAAGATTAAAATTCCACAGGATAGTTACCAGTTGCCACGTTATCCTGTTTCTGATATTTACCATATCACAACTATATTCGTTGTACATTTATCTGCTATCTTTCACAATGTTTCGTCTCCAAGCTTTCTGTAACGATCCAGCAGGTGAAATAGGGAACTTGAGTCGTGCCAAGAGGACCGAATTACAAGCTCTTGCACATGAGTATCAAGTAGATGTTCCCTCTGGAGCCAACAAAAATGACATACATAACCTACTCTTTTGATTACTTTTTAGATGAAGGGAAAATCGACTCTGAAACTCACGAAAATTATTCTATTGCAGATAAACATGGTCTGGCAGCAATGAAACTCAAGCTCGAACTTGCCAATATAGAGCGAGAACAACAAAAAGAAGCTCTCCAAATAAGGGAACGAGAGATGGCCCTCAAGGAACGTGAGGCGGCCATCAGAAAGGAAGAACAGGAACGAGAGGCGGCCATCAGGAAGGAAGAACAGGAACGTGAGGCGGCCCTGGCAAAGGAAGCTCTCCACCTCAAGGAACGAGAGGCCGCCCTGAGAAAAGAAGAAAGAGATCGAGAGGCCGCCTTACTCAAAGAACAACAGGAACGAGAGGCCGCCTTACTCCGTGAGCGTGAGCGAGAACAGCTTGAAGCAAGAAAACGTGACCTGGAGTTACAACGTGAGCACAGTAAACGGCTAGCTGATAGTGCGCTCGAATATCGTCGACAAGAACTCACGTTGGAAACTACACACCACACTCAGCGCCAACAAGCTACAGCTAGTCTTCCTGTAAGTTTCAATGTCTCCCATGCAAGTAAGTTAATGCCACCATTCGTTGAAACGGAGATCGACGTCTTTTTTACCACCTTTGAGACCCTAGCTAATAAACTTAAATGGCCTGCTGATCAATGGTCTACCCTTCTCAGAGTGCATCTTACAGGTAGAGCTGCAGTTACTCTCAGTACCTTAGCGTCTGAGAATGACTACCAGACCCTGAATCAAGCAGTGTTGGACGCCTACCTTCTCTCCACCGAAAGCTACAGACGAAAATTCCGTGATCATCTTATGGCAAGTACCACCACCTTTCTAGAATTTGCCAATACCACGAAAAGATATTTCATGAAATGGCTGGAAGCAGCACATGTCTCTACATTTGCAGAACTCGTCAACCTCATGCTAGTTGAGGAATTCTTGAGACGTATTCCCCCTTCTGTCCGTTTATATCTAGCAGATAAAGAAACCGACTACATCAAATGTGCGAAGTCGGCTGACACCTACAGCCTCATCCACCGGCTGACACCAGAACCACCTTCCAGTAAGAAGTCTTGGTACAGTTACGATAAAGTACAGATCAAGCGAGCTCACAATTGTATTGTAAGTATTGCAAACTCTATGGACATACCATAGATAAATGTGGGAAGTCTCAATACAAGGGCAATGAATCTACTAAACCCAAACAGACTCCTCCTAAGTCCGGAAAGCCTGTGATGAATGTTGGTGTTCATGTTAATGATCTTTCTCTCTTCAGTAAACACCTGTATCCTGGAACTGTCTCTACCAACGGTACAGATTCAGAGGGACGTTTCAAATTGAAGATCTTGAGGGACACAGTGGCTCTTCAGTCCATTATATTGAAATCAGCTGTGCCTAACGTCACCTACACCAGGGAAACAGTCCTTATCACTGACCTCACTGCTACCACTCCATATCCACTCGCCAGAGTCCACCTGGATTGTCCCTTCGTGACCGGTGAAGTCCAAGTCGCCATAAGGGAAAAGCCTTTTCCCATGCCTGGAGTGCAACTTCTCCTGGGCAACGACTTGGCAGAAGATCTGCAACCGCCCAACCTGATCATCACGGACAAACCCCAGGTGTGTACTTCTGTAATGGATAATCCCATCTTTGAATATGTTCCAGCAGAGGTTCAAGAAAGTGATCAAGTTTCTCCTCCGGTTTTGGTGACCACCCGTGCACAAGCTGCACGACCGCAAACAGCTGACTTTACTGCTACCGCTGTCCCTCAAGACCCTCAGAATCTACCCCAAATCTTACCAGTTTGGAGTTCCGTAAGTTACAGAGGGAAGATCAATCATTAACACCATTATTCTTCCAGGCTGAGACTCAACCTGACAGTATCCCTGGGTTCTTCCTAGAGAATGAGTTACTCTACCGCAGATACAGACCCAGCAAGCTGAAGGAGGATGACGATTGGGCCAATGTCGAACAACTAGTGATTCCCACCAGCCTACGGCCCGATATTCTACACCTGGCCCACGGAGCTCTTTCTCACTATGGTTTCAACAAAACCTACCACGGAATCAGACAAGACTACTACTGGCCAGGTATGGTAAAAGATGTTAAAAAACACGTACAGCAGTGTCATACATGTCAGATGGCAGGTAAACCTAACATCTCTATTCCCCAGGCTCCACTAAAACCCATCCAGGTGCCTGCGGAACCTTTCCACAGACTCATCATAGACTGTGTTGGTCCTTTACCCCGGACCAGTTCTGGCAACGCATATATTAACTATCATGTGTCCTACCACCAGATTCCCCATAGCAGTTCCAGTAAAGAATTACGGCTGCTACTGTGGTGAAACACCTATTGAAGATCTTCACCCAGTATGGATTTCCAAGAGAGGTTCAAAGTGACTGTGGCACCAACTTCACCAGTGATCTCTTCAAGAAGACACTGGAGGAGTTCAACATCACACAGGTACTGTCCAGCCCCTATCATCCTGCTTCACAGGGTTCTCTTGAGCGTAGTCATCAGACTATTAAAGCACTCCTAAAGAATTCTGCAATGACACCTTGAAGGACTGGGATAAACACTTGATCTCATTATGTGCATTTTCAGAAGTCTCCCCAATGAGTCTCTAGGAGTATCTCCTTATGAGATGCTCTACGGACGTAAGTGCCGTACTCCTCTCAAAGCTTTTAAGGACTCTCTACGTAATGCCACCTTCAGTGACCCTCAGAATGTGCCCCAGTTTCTTCAAAACCTAAAACACATTCTAGAGAGAGTACGTAAATTTGCTAATGACAATCTATTGAAAGCTCAGGAGAGGATGAAGACTCATTTTGACCAACGTAGCAAACTAAGGAAATTTAACCCAGGAGACTTCGTGTTGGCATATTTTCCTATCCCAGGTTCTCCATTGCAAAACAAGTTTTCAGGACCCTACCGTATTAAGGAGTGCAGAAACAACAACAACTACATTCTTGAGACTCCAGATAGGCGGTGGAAGACCCAGCTGTGCCACGTCAACCTCCTGAAGCAATATCAAGGTATTTCCCCACTGTGTTGGTATCTGTTGTTTACCTATCGTATGTTAAGCTTGTAACCTCCACCCTGAAATCAACTAGTCTAGGGTATTTATCACTGAGGTTGTATAAGCGGGTCACCAGTATAACTCCATAACAGGTAAAGAGCATTTAAATGTAAAATATTTCTTAGGAAAGAAGAAATATGCATAAGTTTAAAATTTATAATTGCAACATATATACTCACAGATAATCACTATTTCACTTATTACAAATAACAAATAAAAAATGTCTCTCCCAGAACAAATAACTACTAAAAGCTAGAAAACAAAAGACACAGACTTAGCTCCCATGTTACGTCTCCGAGTACCAGCCAGCAACTAACGGCTGCGCGGCTACTCAACCCAAAATTCCTCTCCCCCCTCCGCTCAACAGGATAGGGTTGGAAAACAATGACTTTTTAATATATGAGACTAATTCAACCACCACGATATCTCAAATTACATTTAGAATATAAAAACATAATAGGTATTTCCCAAAATTAATAAGTACAATGCTAACTGCGTAATTACTGTATACACGTAATCAATGAAAAAAATATTTGTCACATCTGGAACTCTAAAACTGAACAGGTCCAGCAAACTCTCTGAGGCAGGAGTACCTACAGATGATATATGTATTCTAAGACTGATAGAATGGTCGATTGATTCGTTGTGTGGCACGGATCATTTATACTGATATATACATATATGTTATTGCTTTCAAATGCTGATTTGCCTTATATGTGTTTATAGGTATATATATATATGTATACATTCTCTTGATGGTAGTGTGACATTATATTGTAAGACTTAATCTACTTGAGGAGGTTGATAATATTAGTAATCCAAGATATAGGATACCACTTACAAGCTGAGGATAGAGAGTTCTGATGGTGTTGGAGTGCAACCTGATTATAATAGTACAGAGTATAGGATTCATCATTATTATTATATGTATGTCGTGTATTGTTATGTACTTCGTCCAGTAAATGTATTCAAATTTGCTGGTGTTTGCACTTGTCCCAGTGAGGCTTCCCAGGAAATAGTAAAGAAGAGAGAGGAGAGAAAGCAAGAAACAGGAACCACTGCTGTGGACAGGGTAAGACAGAAGTCTAGGAAGACAAAGGGAATTGAGGAGGTCATATTCCATAAGGAGAGAGTGGGGAGTCACAGCGGCTCGAGTGGGTGTGTGCACGTGACAACAAGGCTGCGTGTTGGAGCCGCATCCCTAAACGGTGTGACGTTGAGCCCCTCTCCAAGGGCCACAAGTGCCTAGTGTGACTCTCTTAGTGAAATATGAGCAGTTTGTCGAGTTGTGGGTTGGGTGGTTCGCAGCGGTAGCACCACCAAAATCCACCACCGCGACA
>WNGS01167789.1:81107-98463 GCA_020271785.1 Procambarus virginalis | reverse complement strand
GCGGGTAATGTCAACTGGGAGTCCGAGTTAGGTAACAGGTGGTACGAAACCTAAATTCCTCGCCCGAGCACGAAGCCATGAAGTCCACGCCATCTGTGAGTCCGCTCCCGAAAACCCGCACCATGGACACACCATTAGTGATGACGGGAGATACCGGCAAATAAGTGCTGGATGCCTGTCCTGGTCGGCTCGTGAAGTAGCCACTGGGATTTGGTGAGGTGGTGCTTAGACAGTGAGCGCCATCTATGGAGCAAAGAGGTGGGCGTTTCTGTCTGAGCTAATAATTGAAGGTTTCTAGTGTTCCCAAATTGATGACATATCCACTTTCAGAGTCAACTAGGACGGTTGTGAGGTGCATGGAGTCAGTCTACCAAGGCAGCCGAGGTTTCTTCACCAGTCGCTTTGTAGAAGCTGTGAGTCACCCCTGGCAAACTCTGCTGAGTGTGTGATTGCCTGCCTGAGGAGTGGCAGTAACGGGATTCGCCGTATCCGGGGCTGGCTGGTGGAAGAGACCACCCACTGAGGTGCCGACTGAGGAGGGTGACCAGCGAGTCACACGAGGCTCCTGCCTAGGGCTCGCAACCCTAGTATTAGTCGTAGAGTGGCCTGACAGCGGAGCTGACAAGTACCTGCCAGCTACAGGCTGGATTGTGATTGTAGGCCATCACGACGAGGCACCCAGTGGGACGGTGATTTGGCTGGCCTGTGGTCAGGGTAGATTCGCCGTAGAGTCATAGTGAATTCATCGTGGGCCACGGAAGCAGAGACCAGGGCTACCCAGAAGCATAACAGTGTTGAGCGTCTTCAGAGAGGGAGACATCAATGTACATAGTGTAATAATACATCCGTCTAAGTTTTATATATTATATGGTGGTGGAAATTATATATGGAGGAAAGTGCCGATTTTGTACATTTAATGTTCCTTCCTTGATTGCTTTGACTTGCATTACGGAAAACACCCCTTGAAAGCCTCTACTAACTTGGGGCCGGATTCCCAAACTCTACTACCATCGGAAAAGAACCCGGTTGCATCCCAGTAGGGCCATAACGATAAGGAACATCAACCTAGCAGTGTAATCTTTTCTTCAAAAAACTCTCAACCTTTATAACCCCCACTGTCCTATGCTTACGAAACTAGCCACAACCAAAAGGCTTAACAATCCTTGGCTTACAAAGGGAATACTTAAATCAATTAATAAAAAACATGACCTTGAGAAGTATAGGTTAGGAACCGTCTCCAAAGAATTCTCAAAGAATTACTCGTTATTGCTATCTAAAATAATTAGACGAGCCAAAACTAAGTACTACGAAGATAAATTTACCCAAATAAAGAGAAACATTAAAAAAACTTGGAGCATAATTTCACAAATATTGGGATCTAAGAAGATTTTAAATAACAAACCAACACTCCCGTCCAATAACGATGGTCAGCTTTCAGCCTCTGATTCTGCTTTTGAGTTCAATAGGTTCTTCTTTTCCATTGGGTCATCCCTTGCAAATGATATTCCATCTTCCAGTACTGATATTAAGGACTATCTTACAGGTAACTATCCCGTCTCTGTACCTAAAGCCTACTAATTCCACTGACGTTAATTGAGAATCCTTTCCCTTAAAACAGTCTAGTGCCCTTAAGGAGTAACAACCTTAATTTACAAAAAAGCCTCCAGATCTTTAGCCCCTGCTATTGCATTGCTCTTCAACAAGTCACTTGAACTCCAAACCTTTAAAGATATGCTAAAAAAAGGGAGAGTAACCCCTGTCCACAAATGTGGTGATCTCTCAGATGTTAACAACTACAGACCTATATCAATCCTACCTAACTTGTCATAAATATTTGAAAAACTAATCTACAAGCAGCTTTACTCTTATCTAGCCAAACAAAATATACTTAGCTCTTATCAATATGGCTTCAGACCCAAAAAAAGCACTAACGATGCACTTATTAGTATGATTAACTTGATTCATGCAGCTCTTGATAAAAATGAATTCCCTGTTGGGTTATTTGTGGACCTGCGTAAGGCTTTTGACACTGTCAACCACCAAAACCTTCTTCTTAAATTACATCATTATGGAGTCAGAGGACACTCCCTGCAATACCTCAAATCTTACCTTACTGACATGCTCCAGTATGTTTCTGTGAATAATTCAATTTCTCCCACCCTACCCATCAATATTGGTGTTCCTCAGGGCAGCATACTTGGCCCTCTCCTCTTTCTCATCTACATTAATGACCTTCCAAATGTCGCCCAACACCTCAAACCTATTCTATTTGCTGACGACACAACCTTCATTTACTCCAGTCCTGACCCCCTTGCTCTAAATGCCACAGTTAATACTGAGCTAAATAAAGTCCTCCTTTGGCTAACTGCCAACAAACTCGCCCTTAACATTAACAAAATTTTCTGTATTCTATTTGGCATTAAATACTCTAATCAAATTAATCTCAGAATTAACAATACCCAAATTTGTAACAAATTAGATGGCAAATTCCTTGGCATTCTCATTGACCACAAGCTGAACTTCCAGGGACACATTCTAAATATATAAAAAAAAGTTTCAAAAGCTGTTGGCATTGTCTCTAAGATCGGATATTATGTACCCCGCCATGCCCTGGTGACGCTCTATTGCTCCCTCATCTATCCATATCTCAACTATGGTATTTGTGCTTGGGGTTCTACTACCCAAAATCATTTACGTCCTCTAATTACTCGACACAAAGCTGCTATTAGGACAATATCAAACTCTGGCCCCAGACATCACTCGGTACCCCTACTCAAATCTCTGAATATGTTAGATATTAAGTCACTGCACATTCTCTCATGTTTATTATACATATATAAAACGCTGAACTGTAATGCCAATCCTGACCTCAAAAGCGTCATTCAAGGTTGTAACAGAGCCCATGAGCACCACACCAGAAATAAATTCAGTTTTGATATTCCAAGAGTAAGACTTAATCAAACTACCCCCCTCCCCGCTCGGCTCGTTGTTGCCGTGAGGGGGGCTTAGTGAGCGGCTGCCGGAGTGTGATGTTCCTTGCGACAGTCCTCTGTCCCCTTTTGTAGCCTTGTGCTCCTACTGTTGTCCTCTCCAATTATGCTGAGCATCTTTTCCTTTTCTTTCTGTTTCGTTTTTCTCCCCCCTCTTCTCCTATCTGCTTGCCCTTTCCTGCCGACCTTTTGCTTGTTTTGGTTTTTCCTTTGGACTTCTTCTATTTTGACGCCCGGGTGCGTGAGGAGGCATACTCTTGCACCCGTAGAACTGTAGTACCCGACGTCGAGAGCGAGGGGAACCTTTTATTGTCAATCCCCCTTTCGTCACTGAACCCGATCCTGACGGACTGTCGGTTCTTAAGGTGGCGTTTGTGGGGCGTATACTCACGACGCACCCCTAGGGGGCCCCGGCATGATCGCCGATAGCTTCTTGTCGGGTGTCATGCCTCTAATTGTGGCTCCATGGTGGGTGTGTGGGCACAATCGTGAATGAATGTTTTTTTCTCGTAGCGATGATAAACCTTGTTTCGACTGTTTCTGCTTACCTTCTCAGGCTCGTGGGGTGGGCGACCAAGCCCCCAAGTCGATACNTTATAACGTTGGATAAGAAAAAAATCGAAAAAGAACGAGATTGTGGCAAGACGGTGGCATCAGAGGCCTGAGAAGGGAAGGACTTGGACAACACGTGGAGGACCTCTGGCGGGGACGACAACAATTACGGCGGACATCGCTTCATAAATCACCTAATTGTGCTGTGGGATGCTTACTTGGAGGTGAGTGCCTCTCAAAGTCAGTCATACAAGGTGTACAGTGTTCTTTATATGTAATTAGCTTTGAACATAAGATAATTTAAAATACAAAAATTAGCTCAAGATCCTCAGCTTGGTACTAGGTTTTCACACCTGTGTGTTACATTACACCGCCACTGACTAGACACCCCCCCCCCCCGCCATATAACACGCCAGTGTAAACACACACACACACACGCACGCACAAACAAGCCTACCGCGACCTCACCTCCTCACCACTGGGACTTGCCCCCCATCCCTCACCCCCCCCCTGATTGTCTCCTTCCTCCCCCCCCCCGCTCTGCCTATTCCCTCTCTCCTCGCTCTCCTCATCCCTTTCACTCCCTTCATCCCCTCTCCCGTTCACTCCCTCTCTCCCTCTCCTCCATCCCTCCAGCAGTTAACCCAACCCACCCACCGTGCCACCCCCACAATGAACACACACACACACACACACCACACAACACACACACCACACACACACACACACACAAACACACACACACACACACCACACACACACACACACACACACACACACACACACACACACACACACACACACACACACACACACACACACACACACACACACACACACACACACACACACACACACACACACACACACACACACACAGGGCAAGCGGGATGGTAAGACAACAGAACGAAGCTGGAGGAGAGGGACTGGACGAGTCATTCATGGAGATGATTGCTAAGGCATGGAAGGAAGTCAGTGGGGAATTGAAGGACCTGAGAGAAACTATATATAAGCTGCAGACAGAACTAAGTGCAGCGCAAGAGGAGATAAAAAGCCTAAAAACAGGCCCTCCTCAGACTCTGGCCCAGGGGACCAACCCCCAGGTACCAGGAGATGTAGCAATGGCAGGGACCGCAACAATTGGCCCAACCTTTGCTGAAATGCTGAAGAGCCCAGGAGCAATGTCCACAGTCAAGGAAGTTGTAATGAAAGCAGTAACCTCACAGGAGGCAGCTAGATGCACGAGCCAGCTAATGGAAAGGAAAAGAGCTGTAGTAGTGGTAGGTGTGAAGGAACAAGAGGGCTCCACAAGGGAGGAATCGAGGACTAAAGACAAAGCTGAAGTGGCAGGGATATTAAAGGAGATAGGAATGGAAGGGGCTGAACGAGACATAGAACAGTTTTTCCGGATTGGCCAGTACAACAGAGACAAAAAGAGATTGATCAAGGTAGTATTCAAGAGCGAGGACATCAAAGAAGACATCCTAGTAAAGAAGAGCAAACTGAGGCATGCAAGGAACTACAAAGAGGTATATGTTCAGAGAGACATGACCAGAGACGAGATAGTAAGGGCAGCAGATGCAAGGAAAAGGCGCAAGGAGAGGGAAGGGAGCCAGGGAACCTCAGCCTCCAACCCAGCAATCCCAGAGGGGAGTGGGGAGCCCCAGTCCAGCAACCCAGGAACCCAAGGGGGGAATGCAACACCCCAGCCCACCACCCAATAGGGCCCTCCTCCCCCAGCACAAACCCTTCCTTGCCCATGCACAATGCCCATCAGGAAACCCAAGTCCTCCCCCTCCCCTTACCCCAAGTAGCCCCTGCTTTCCCAGCCCCTGGTCTTCTTCCTGCCCCAAGCAGGCCTGAGCAAGACCAAAGCCCTCTATCCCCCACTCCATCTCCCTCCAAACCCCTGTCAACTACACTGCAGGAGGGCGTGCCCTTTCCCCAAGCAATCCCTGCTCCCTCACCCCCAGGACTTCCTCCTGCCCCAAGCAGGCCTGAGGAAGACCTAAGCCCTCCATCCCCCACTCCACCTCCCCTTGAACCCCTGGAAACTACCTCACAGGAGGAGGAGCCTACCCAAGTAACAATGACCATAGAACAACTTCCTACACTTGTGGGGAGTGAGGGTGAAATTGGATACAAGAAAGTGAGCTTCAAGGTAATGTACTCAAACATTGATGGGATTACCAATAAAGCAAGTGAACTGGCAGAAAGGGTGCAAGAAGAAAACCCTGATGTAATAGGACTAACAGAAACAAAATTGTCAGGAGTCATAACAGATGCTGTGTTTCCAAAGGACTACTATATAGTAAGGAAAGAGAGGGAGGGGAGAGGAGGTGGAGGAGTGGCCCTGCTGATAAGGAAGGACTGGAGTTTTGATGAGATGGAAATTCCGGGCTGTGACGGATTCAGAGATTACATAACAGGAACTATAACAATGGGTGGACCTAAGATAATAGTGGCAGTCATTTACAACCCTCCCCTAAATGACAGAAGACCAAGACAGGAGTTTGATAGGAACAACATGGCAACCATTAATATAATAGAGAGAGCAGCTTCAGTTGCCTGCAGGAATGGCTCCAGACTCTTAATCATGGGCGATTTCAACCATGGAAAGATAGACTGGGAGAATGGGGACCCACATGGTGGTGCAGATACGTGGAGAGCTAAACTCTTGGAAGTGGCAACAAGGAATTTTCTGAGCCAGCATGTCAAGGAACCCACAAGAGTGAGAGGCAATGATGAACCAGCTAGACTCGACTTGATATTCACCCTGAATGAGTCAGAAATAAGGGAAGTCAAAGTGGAAGCCCCCATAGGAATGAGTGACCACAGTGTACTGACCTTTGAGTACTTGGTGGAGGTAGGGATAACCTATCCAAGGATGGGAGTGGAGGGAAAAAGACTGAATTACCGAAGAGGAAAATATGACGAGATGAGGAGCTTCCTCAGAGGAATACCATGGGAAACAGAACTTAGAGACAAGAATGTGCAGGTCATGATGGATTTTGTCACCCAGAAGTGCCAGGAAGCTGCAGACAGGTTTATCCCTGTCCAAAAGGAGAAAAACGAAAAACAACAGAAAAACCCATGGTTCAACCAGGAATGCAAGGTAGCGAAGCAACTGAGTAAAAGAACATGGAGAAATTACAGAAATAACAGAACACCAGAGAGCAGGGAGAGATACCAGAGGGCCAGAAATGAGTACCTCAGAGTGAGGAGGGAAGCAGAGAGACAGTTTGAAAATGACATCGCGAGTAAAGCCAAGACCCAACCAAAGCTGCTCCACAGCCACATCAGGAGGAAAACAGCAGTGAAAGAACAAGTGATGAAGCTGCGAAAAGCGGAGAACAGATACACAGAGAATGACAAGGAGGTGTGTGAAGAACTCAACAAGAGATTCCAGGAGGTCTTCACAATAGAACAAGGAGAAGCCCCTGCACTAAATGAGGAGGTGGCAAACCAAGCAACCTTGGAGGAATTTGACCTCACCAGTGATGAGGTCAAAAGGTGTCTGCTGGAGCTGGATGTGACAAAGGCTGTTGGGCCTGACAGAATCTCACCATGGATACTAAAGGAAGGTGCAGAAGCACTAAGTGTGCCACTCTCTATGGTGTATAACAGGTCACTGGAAACAGGAGACTTACCAGAAAGTTGGAAGACAGCTAACGTGGTCCCAATATACAAAAAGGGTGACAGGCAAGAGGCACTGAATTACAGGCCAGTTTCCTTAACTTGTATACCATGCAAGGTAATGGAGAAGATCGTGAGGAAAAGGCTCGTAGAGCATCTAGAGGGAAATAACTTTGTAACGCACCACCAACATGGGTTCAGGGATGGTAAATCGTGCCTCACAGGTTTAATAGAATTTTATGACCAAGCAACAAAAATTAGGCAGGAAAGAGAAGGGTGGGCCGACTGCATTTTCCTGGATTGCCAAAAAGCCTTTGACACAGTACCGCACAAAAGGCTGTTAAAAAAGTTGGAGCAACAGGCAGGAGTAAAAGGGAAGGTGCTCCAGTGGATAAGGGAGTACTTAAGCAACAGGAAACAGCGAGTAACGGTGAGGGGGGAGACATCAGAGTGGCGAGATGTCACCAGCGGAGTCCCACAGGGCTCAGTACTTGGACCCATCCTGTTTCTAATATATGTGAACGATCTTCCGGAGGGTATAGACTCATTCCTCTCAATGTTTGCTGATGATGCAAAAATTATGAGAAGAATCAAGACGGATGAAGATAGACAGAGACTACAGGATGACCTGGATAAACTGGAGGAATGGTCTAGAAAATGGCTGCTAAAGTTCAACTCGGGAAAGTGTAAGGTGATGAAATTAGGAGAAGGGAGCAGGAGGCTGAACACAAGGTATCATTTGGGAGGGGAAATCCTGCAAGAGTCAAATAGAGAGAAAGATCTGGGGGTTGATATCACACCGAACCTGTCCCCAGAAGCCCACATCAAAAGAATATCATCAGCGGCATATGCTAGACTGGCCAACATAAGAACTGCCTTTAGAAATTTGTGTAAGGAATCTTTCAGAACCCTGTATACCACTTATGTAAGACCAATCCTGGAGTATGCAGCTCCAGCCTGGAGTCCATACCTAGTTAAACACAAGACAAAGTTAGAGAAGATTCAGCGGTATGCCACCAGGCTCGTCCCGGAACTGAGAGGATTGAGCTACGAGGAAAGGCTAAAGGAGCTGAACCTCACATCCCTGGAAAACAGAAGAGTAAGGGGAGACATGATAACCACCTACAAAATTCTCAGGGGAATTGACAGGGCGGACAAAGACAAACTCTTCACCACGGGTGGGACACGAACAAGGGGACACAGGTGGAAACTTAGTACCCAGATGAGCCACAGAGACGTTAGAAAGAATTTTTTCAGTGTCACAGTAGTTAATAAATGGAATGCACTAGGAAGTGATGTGGTGGAGGCTGACTCCATACACAGTTTCAAATGTAGATATGATAGAGCCCAGTAGGCTCAGGAATCTGCACACCTGTTGATTGACAGTTGAGAGGCGGGACCAAAGAGCCAAAGCTCAACCCCCGCAAGCACAATTAGGTGAGTACATCCCCCAGCGGCTCTTCACCATACAACTCCCAGCAGCATCTTCACCGTATAACTCCCAGCAGCATCTTCACCACACAACCCCAAGCACATCTTCACCACACAACCCCAGGAGCATCTTCACCATATAACTCCCAGCAGCATCTTCACCACACAACCCCCACCAGCATCATCACAATACAACTCCCAGCAGCATCTTCACCACCTTGAGGTTACCTTGAGGTGCTTCCGGGGCTTAGTGTCCCCGCGGCCCGGTCGTCGACCAGGCCTCCTGGTTGCTGGACTGATCAACCAGGCTGTTAGACGCGGCTGCTCGCAGCCTGGTTGATCAGGTATCCTTTGGAGGTGCTTATCCAATTCTCTCTTGAACACTGTGAGGGGTCGGCCAGTTATGCCCCTTATGTGTAGTGGAAGCATGTTGAACAGTCTCGCGCCTCTGATGTTGACAGAGTTCTCTCTCAGAGTACCTGTTGCACCTCTGCTTTTCAGCGGGGGTATTCTGCACATCCTGCCATGTCTTCTGGTCTCATGTGATGTTATTTATGTGTGCAGGTTTGGGACCAGCCCCTCAATTATTTTCAACGTGTAAATTATTATGTATCTTTCCAGCCTATGCTCAAGGGAGTACAGATTTAGGCACTTTAGTCGGTCCCAGTAATTTAGATGTTTTACTGAGTGGATTTTAGCAGTAAAGGATCTCTGCACGCTCTCCAGGTCAGCAATTTCTCTAGCTTTGAAAGGGGCTGTCATTGTGCAGCAGTACTCCAATCTAGAGAGCACAAGCGTTTTGAAAAGTATCATCGGTATAGCATCTCTAGTGTGAAAAGTTCTTGTTATCCAACCTGTCATTTTTCTTGCAGTTGTGATGGCTACTTTATTGTGTTCTTTAAAGGTAAGGTCTTCCGACATGAGTACACCCAGATCCTTTACATTGCCTTTTCGTTTTATGTTATGATTTGCCTGAGTTTTGTACGTGGTTTCCGTTTTTATATTTTCAATTTTTCCGTAGCTCATGAGCTGGAACTTATCTTCGTTAAACACCATATTATTTTCTGTAGCCCATAGAAAGACCTGATCTATATCTGATTGGAGGTTTGCCGTGTCCTCTATGTTGCCAACTCTCATGAAAATCCTAGTGTCATCTGCAAAGGATGATACAGTGCTATAGGTTGTGTTCTTGTCTATGTCCGATATGAGGATGAGAAAAAGTACTGGAGCAAGCACAGTACCCTGGGGGACAGAGCTCTTCACGGTTGATGGGCTGGATTTTATTTTGTTGACTATTACACACTGGGTTCTGTTAGTCAGGAAATTGTAGATCCATCTGCCTATTTTCCTGGTAGTTCCTTTTGAACGGATTTTATGTACAATAACACCATGGTCACATTTATCAAAAGATTTTGCGAAATCTGTGTAAATTACATCAGCGTTTTGTTTGTCTTCCATAGCATCTAATGCCATATCATAGTGGTCCAGCAACTGCGACAGGCAAGAGCGCCCTGTTCTGAAACCATGTTGTCCGGGGTTATGGAGATGCTGTGATTCCATGTATTTTGTGATCTTACTTCTTAGCACTCTCTCAAAATTTTTTATGATGTGCGATGTTAGTGCTATCGGTCTGTAATTTTTTGCCTCTGCCTTATTTCCTCCTTTATGGAATGGTGCTATCTCTGCTGTTTTTAGTATGTCAGGGATAACGGCAGTATTTAGGCTTTGTCTCCACAGAATGTGAAGGGCCTGCGATAGTGCTTTTTACAGTTCTTGATGAATATGGAGTTCCAAGAATCCGGGCCTGGTGCAGTGTGCATAGGCATACTGTTTATGGCTTCTTCAAAATCTAGTGGGGATAGGGCGACGTCTGATATATGATTTGATGTTGGTATCATATCCATGAAAAATTCATTTGGGTTATCAATCTTTAGTGCGTTTAATGGCTCGCTGAAAACAGAGTCGTACTGCTTCCTCAGTAACTCGCTCATTTCTTTGTTGTCATCGGTGAAAGTTCCATCTCCCTTTCGCAGGGGCACGATACTAGATGTGGTTTTTGATCTTGATTTTGCATAGGAGAAAAAATATTTCGGCTTTCTCTCTATTTCACTGATGGCCTTTTGCTCTCTTTGCCTCTCCTGGGTTTTGTATGATTCTTGTAGCTTGAGTTCATTGTTTCTATTTCTCTACCTAACCTTATTCGCCGTTCTTGAGATAGGGTGCGACTCTCAAGTTGTTCCGCGATTCGTTTTCTTCGCCTATATAGGGAACGACGTTCCCGTTCCAATCTGCATCTCTTTCTCTTTTTTCTTAGGGGTATGCGGTTTGAACATATTTCTAGTGCTACTGAGCTTATTTTTTCCAGGCACTGGTTCAGGTTTGCATTTTCTAGCTGTTCTTCCCAGTTTATTTCTGTGAAGTCCTGGTTTATTTGCTCCCAGTTTATCTGTTTATTATTGAAGTTGAATTTGCTGAAATCTCCTCCACCGGGAATCTGGACTGGTTTTGAAGGTCCATTCCCCATGGTTGTCAGAACTTCAATTAAGTTGTGATCTGAGTAACAGGTATTTGTAATCATTATGTTCCTGATCAATTCATCATTATTAGTGAAAATGAGGTCCAGCGTGTTCTCCTTCCTAGTTGGTTCTACTATTTGCTGGTTTAAGGCAAACCTATCGCACATCCGTAGCAGGTCATTTGCATGTGCCTGTTCATTTAGGCTACTTCCTGGTATTCTTTCTGATATTACTGTATTAGCCAGGTGCTTCCATTTCAGGTGCCGTAGGTTGAAGTCCCCAAGCAGGATGATGTTCGGAGCTGGATTTGTGAGGTTTTCCAAGCAGTGTTCTATTTTCATTAGTTGGTCTTTAAACTGCTGAGGGTTTGCCTCCGGTGACTTATATATAAGGACAACAACTACATTTAGGATCTCTATTTTGACTATCAGCACTTCCACCATATCATTTGAGGTGTTTAGCAGCTCAGTACAGATGAGTGTGTCTTTGATGTAGAGGCTGACCCCACCCTGAAGCCGGTGTTTCCTATCACATCTGAAAAGATTGTACTCTGAGATCCATATTTCACCATCAAGGTAGTCTTTGTGTGAGTTTCCGTTAGGGCTGCAAACACTGCATTTGCCTCATGAAGGAGACCATCTATAAAGTGAACTTTGTTGGATTTGCGTGTTTTTATACCCTGGATGTTGGCAAATATAAATGATGTTATCGTGTTAGTGGAAGTGCTGGATGCTTTACTTGGTGTTAATATCTGAGGCTCTGGTAAGGAGGCCACTGTGTTTGCGTCTTCTCTAGCATTTGATCGAGTTGGTGGTAGAGTCTGGTCATTTTTAGCCATTCTTCTCCTCTTCCTCTTGCTAAAAAATTATCCTGGTCGATGGAGTAGTGTCTGTTTTCATAGTAGTAGTCTGTCGGTTTTATTCGCCTGGTACCTCTTATATGAAAAGCTGGACATTCAGCATTGAAGCACTCTTTCCTGTCCAAAGAGTTCTTGCAAATTTCTGGGTGAAAGAATTCACAGCTTTTGGTACATTTACCTGTATTTAGGAGGTTTCTGCACTTTCTAGGGTGGTCGTATTTACATGTTCCATTTGTTCTTCCCGATTCCCCATGCTTACAGGTAGCCCATTTGTAATACCAACAGATTTTGGGGCCTTGTTTTGTTTGTTTCCCTTTGCCAGATACCGCACTCTGCTGCGGCGTCCCCGACACTGTGCTCTGCTCCGGGGCCTGTGACACCGCGCTCTGCTCCGGCGCCGTTGACACCGCACTCCGCTCAGGGGTCCCTGACTCCGCACCCCGCTCAGGGGTCCCCGACTCCGCGCCCTGCTCAGGGGTCCCCGACTCCGCGCCCCGCTCAGGGGTCCCCGACCTCGCGCCCTGCTCAGGCGTCCTCGACTCCGCACCCTGCTCAGGCGTCCCTGACTCCGCGCCCTGCTCAGGCGTCCCCGACTCCGCGCCCTGCTCAGGCATCCCCAACTCCGCGCCCTGCTCAGACATCCCCGACTCCGCGCCCTGCTCAGGCATCCCCGACTCCGCGCCCTGCTCAGGCATCCCCGACTCCGAGCTCTGTGCCACATCTGGTTGTACCTTGGTGTCATGTACAGTTTGTTTGAAGACATTAGAAATTGCTATGCAGGCATTAATTAGTAATTCTCTGTTTTCGCGGGCGGGAGTTTTATCCAGGATTTCCATCATCTTCAAAAAAGTTACATCATCCTTTTTGCAGAGCCAGTACACAGAGTGGTCACTGGAACCATTTCTACTTGAATTGTTAGTCATGTTGGCACATTTTTTGTGTATGGCTGCTGAACAGAGTTGGCATTGAAAACTCTGTTGGTAATCTACCTTCATGTTGCATTCTATGCACGTTTTTATCAAAGCCATTTTTTTGAACACTTCTGTTCAGTGGTGGTGGTCTTACCAGGTCTTATAAGGTGGGGTGTTGACCGTGGGGGGGGGGGGTTGACCATTGGTGGCTGGTCGTGGGTGTTGACAAACTTGAGACAGGCCTGGAGGAGGCTGTATGGACGGGCAGTGTTGCTACCACGTGTCGCACTCTTAATTTGTTTTGTTCACTTATTAGATTACATTACTTGCATTTTCCCACTAGTTACCTTACAGCGGAGGCGTCTAGTTTCTGTGTCTGGGCACTAGTTACCTGAGTACATTACACTATTTGAAAGAATACACACACAGAGGGTACTGGGGGTGGGCCTACCTCCAAATGGCCCTTGTTTACATTTGTTTACCACACATCCATCAGCAGCATCTTCACCACACAACCCCCAGTAGCATCTTCACCATACAACTCCCAGCAGCATCTTCACCACACAACCACCAGCAGCATCTTGTCGGGGTGTCTCTCTCTCTACCCAGTCACCACCAAGTATTAGTAGTGATAAACGTTACTTACTGTAGCCCCCACGGGTCTGCACTCGATCCTCACGGTACCACTGTTCACCAGGAGAGTCTCTCAGTCTGTCTCCGGCTGGCCTCGTAGCCTAAAGACGAGCGAGAACACGATCACTTCACTTGATCATGTGCCCGCCCCGTCAGAGGGCTCTACCGCTCACTATAAGTCGCCAACTGGTGTTTACCGTGTCCAGTAACACCTCAGTGGAAGAGAAGTAATATAGTAGTGGTCCCAGGGAATACTAATCAATTTGATAACAGGTAAGTATATGTTTAAATCACTCACTCTTAAAGAGTCTCAATAGCAACAAGGTAATGGAGGGTTGACACAAACACGGCGGTGGTTTTGTAGTTTACTTAAAAGATCAAAGAATCATAACTCTGCATCAACAACATGGCAAAGGAATAAATGAGCAGCCTTCTCTTTGCCTCTTCGCAATTCTGGAAACTCCGGAAATGGCAACACTCCCAGTTGACGTGCGTTCCCACGTTCCACATACAGTGTTATCGAAAGTTTGGCAACTCGCGAGATGCCATGCCCACTCACATTCCTCACTCCCTCACACTGCTCTCTTTCTCACTATACTCTCACTATTGGTGTGAGGCGCCTATTATTCCCTCGTATTCACAGTATATCACAGCACTGGCATAATCACAGTTAACCACTAGACATATGAACATCATATTTAATAACTCCAGTATATATAGTTCACTTTATCAATATTTATAATAACGAGGTAACTCTAGGCACACAGCCTTACACTGTTAAATTGTATATTTATATATATAACCTCTGGCTCAAACTTATAATGTAAATGACATGTAAATATAAGTGTCCTCGTCACAGTAATCTCTTCATCAAACCACAGGTGCAATCACACGCCATATATATATCTCGTAAGAGCTCTATAGCATCTCCCTTCACAACTGTGTCTTACTAGAAACATAGACATTGGTGAGCCCTGCTCACGACATAGAAAATACTTTGGTTAATCACTAACTAAAAGGGAATGGGAAGGAAAACTGAATTACCCACTTCCACCATAAATGATGTGGACTCGTCCTCTGTTGAGGGTTGAATTGAAGCTCCTGGTCCCGGCTCACGACTTGCTGTAGGGAACACCCCCCACTCACACTGATGCTCTTCCCAGGACCTCCACCAACACCCAAAAATACGTCTTCTCCGTACTGCTTTTCTCTGCAGGCTCCGTGCTCCTCCAAAACCTCTTGAAGGGTTGGAGTCGGTCTCCTGGCAGTCGCCTCCTCCTCACAACTACGTCTGCAGTCCTTACTCCCGGCTGCAGTCGTTCGTATTCCCAGCTAGTTTGTTCTTCTTCTTTCTCACGGTGAACTGGCCCAGCCGCTACGTCATCACCCGACTGGTGAAACTGTACAGTCGTCCCTGACGTCACTGCCCAGGCTTCATTCTTGCTAAGCACTTGTCACTGGAACACTTGTTGCTCGTTTACCGTCAATTCCTTCTTCTGTCCGCCTCACAGAGTTCAGGAAGACCTCACAGGATGCTCGCAGACCACTGGTGACGTGTATATTCACCGAGAGGGGCGAATACTGAAAGACTGACAGGGCCCCCTATCGCACGTCCGCCCTTGACGACGTATTGTATCTAACTCCTGACGCCACGAGGGAGCGGGGCCCGGACCTACCTCCACTCATGACGTCACACTCGCCAGGGGCGTTTCTCATTGGCTCCCTATACCACGTCACCGTTCTTGGCCAATCTGGTGCCAATGACGTCATAACATTTTGGATCGGAAACGTTGGAGTCGGCGCCATCTTGGCGTCCAAAAGGGCCTAAGCCATTGGCCAAAACACTCTTCTTTAGTTAATTTCTCTTGTATGCGAGAACATCTCATGCTCCCACATATGTCAAATTATTCTCTGGAAGGCAGAGAACGTTCAGGTAAAGTAGATATGACTCTTACAGCTGGAGTGGGAGAAAGTTGGAGAACACCGTTACATACCCCTCCTCTTAAAATAGAGTCATATCGGTTTAGTGTATTCGGTAAAGGGCATCCGCTACCATGTTGTCCTTCCCTCTGATGTGCTTAATTTCTAAGCAGTACTCTTGTAGTAGTAATGCCCACCTTGTCAGCCTCTGGTTGGAGTTTCTCATCTTGTACAAGAAAGTCAGAGGGTTGTGATCTGTAAAAACAAGAACAGGCCTCGCCCCTCCTCCCACGTACACGTCGAAGTGCTTTACGGCCATTACTAAAGCCAAAGCCTTCTTTTCAACGGTACTATAGACACGCAGGTACTTCACGAATTTCTTGGAGTAAAATGCGACAGGCCTATGTACCTTGCTTCTTTCCTGGGCTAACATGGCTCCTATCCCTACATCACTGGCATCAACATACAGAATGAACCTGGCTGTAAAATCTGGGGATATCAACACTGGGGCCTCTGTCAACAGGTTCTTCGTCTTCTCGAAAGATTCCTGGCAGGCCTCTCCCCACTTCCATCGTGTATTCTTAGAGAGTAATTCTGTTAGGGGATGCGCTATCGTGGAAAAGTTCTTACAGAAACCACGATAGTATCCAATCATCCCAAGATACCTCAGCAATTCCTTCCGTGTCCTGGGTATTGGGTACTCTCTAATAGCTGATACCTTGAGGTCCACAGGGGTAACCTCTCCTTGACTGATGACGAAGCCTAGGTATTCTAGATGGGCCTTCCCAAACTCACTCTTGGCTAGGTTCACGGTCAGGTTAGCAGCTTCCAGCCTCCTGAACAGCTCCCTGAGTCGCTCTAAGTGTGCCTCCCAGTCGTCGGAGTATACTACTATATCGTCAATGTATACAGTGCAGCCTTCGGTTCCTCTCAGCAAATCGTTCATCATACGTTGAAAACAACTCCCGCTGTTCTTCATCCCGAAGGGCAACACTTCATACTGATACAGTCCATCTCGTGTCACAAAAGCTGATATCTTTCTAGCCCCAGGAGTTAACGAGATTTGGTAATACCCCTTGAGCAGGTCGACCTTGGACACATATCTGGCACTACCCACCTGATTGATGCAATCACTTACCCTGGGCATGGGGTGGGAGTCTGCCACAGTGATGGAGTTCACCTTCCTGTAGTCCGTGCAAAAGCAGTAAGTACCATCGCTTTTCTTAACCAGCAAACACAGGGAACTCCACTCGCTGTTGCTAGGCTCAGCAAGGTCATTCTCAAGAAGGTACTCTGCCTCCTTCCTCATCAATTCTCGCTTCTCAGGGCTGACCCTACAAGCACTCTGTTTAATGGGCCTGGCGTCCCTCACCTCTACCTCGTGCATCACGCTCTTGTGGCGTCGGGGCACGTCGGTAAAAAGAGATGCATTCTCTCTCAACAGGTCCATCAGATCCGCTCTCTGTCTTCCTTCCATTTGTTGAAGCTTGACTCCGATATTGTCCAAACTCTCCGCATTGGAGAGATGGGTGCCGTCCGCCCTGGACCATTTTAATTCCTCTGCTGGAATCTTTTGATTCACCTGCATGCATAAGACCACTTTCTACTGTAGTTCTCGTGGCATTGTTCCGTCTTGCACGGCGGCTCCTCCTTCTTCAGGGAAGAAAGGCTTCAGACGGTCAATATGACACACCTGTGTCTTGCGGGGTCTGTCCGGCTTGCTGACTTCATAGCTTACTGGACCCAATCGTCTTAGCACTTATACGGTCCCTCAAATCGTGACTCGGTCACACGGCTCTTCCCTGGCAGTAACCCATAACCTGGGACCCAACCTGGAACTCTCTTGGCGTAGCTTCTTGTCGTACAACTCTGACATCTTTTGCTGCGCCTCCTTCAAATGCTTTCTGC
>WNGS01167789.1:67225-80416 GCA_020271785.1 Procambarus virginalis | reverse complement strand
CCCTGTTCATAAATATGGGATTTGGACACCTTAGGCAGAGTCCTGATCAACCAGTCCAGATGACACATGGACGTATCAAAATATCTTGATACTGTGATTTTCCAAGATAATCAATATTGGGTGAGACTCCCTTGGAAGCTGAACCACCCACAGCTTCCAGTAAATTATTTCATGGCCTCAACCCAATTAATTCTCAATTAGCTAGGCTACGGAAGCAACCAGATAAATTGCAACTGTATCATGCTTTAATACAGCAACAACTTGCTAACAAATTTATAGAAGTTGTGAAGAAGACAACCATAAAAAGGCCATTATTTGCCACATCATGCTGTCCTGAAAGATTCAGTTACAACACCAATCAGGATTGTATTTAATTGTAGTGCCAAATTAAAGGCAGACAGCGTGTCACTAAATGATTGTCTACAAACTGGACCTAGCCTAACCCAAAGACTACAAGATGTCTTATTACGATTTCGCTCTGGTGTTTTTGCCTATACGGCCGACATTAGTAAGGCCTTTTTAAGAGTAGGCTTACAAGAGACGGATCGTAATTTTACTAAATTTCTATGGGTGAAAGATCCACAGGATCCTAATAGTGAAATCATTACTTATAGATTTGCCTCAGTACTGTTCGGAGCGACATCTTCACCATTTTTACTCCAGGCTACTCTGGATACACATCTCAAGAAGTCTAATAGCCCTACAAGACTGAGATTAGCAACAATTTATATGTTGACAATTTTCAAGGTACCACTAATGATGAGAATAAACTAGTGGAAATCTACCATGAGGCTAATCGTGAACTTTGGGAGCTAACATGCCCCTACAGTCGTGGGCCTCCAATAATAAACAACTCAACCAAATAATCGAGGAAGAATTCCCTGATTATAAGTACCTCATAAATTGAAAGTCTTAGGTATGGAGTGGAATACTTCCACAGACAAATTGAATATCAAGTCAGTGGAGATCAAACAATCACCTCTAACCATGAGAAAACTACTCTCCCATGTCAGCAAGCCATTTGACCCTTTAGGCCTACTCAGTCCTATACTTATTAAGGGTAAACTCCTTATGCAGGAGTGCTGGCAAAGGAATTTGAGGTGGGATGAAACGTTGCCGGAGGATCTCCAAGAAAAATGGCAGCAGTTGATTCCTGATTACAACAAACTTAGTATTCTACAGTTTCCTCGAAATACCTTAGGACTAAATTCACCCACAAATTTACATGTATTCTGCGATGCTTCAGGCAAAGCGTATGGCTCAGTAGCCTATCTAGTTAATACTCAACAATCATTTTTGCTTACATCTAAGGCAAGGGTAGCCCCGATTAAAAGGAGGTCACTACCCCAAATGGAATTAACTGCCTTATTAGTAGGTGTAAGACTTGCCCATTGCCTGATCAAAACCCTCAGTAATGTTCACCTTGGTGAAATAGTAGTGTGGTCGGACAATGAAGCAGTATTGCAGTGGGTAAAAAATGACAACAACAAAACTCCCTATGTCAGCAATAGAGTAAGGGAAATTCGTGAACTGTCTGCTGGTTATAAATTAAGACATGTCCCAACCAAGGACAATCCAGCTGACTATTTATCCAGAGGTTTGACTTTAAAGCAATTAGTTAAAACCGAGATGTGGTTTAATGGACCCCAATGGCTAGTTAGTGGTCAGTGGCCCCAACAGAAGCCGCAAGTCATTGTGACCAATATCACTACCCCTGTTGTGGATCCAGAACCCCCTCGAATTTTAGCTATCAATCCTCATCGCTATTCCAGTTTAAGTAAATTACTAAGAGTTACAGAAATGGTATTTGATTTCATCAACAAGATGGGGATCAAGTATCGATTTCCTAGTTCCATCAAATATTGGGTCAAACAAGCTCAACAAGAGACTTATGGGAAGGAATATGAACATCTCCCAGAAAGGTTGAGTAAGTCTCTGGGTATTTGGCTTGACTCAGACAACTATAACATTTTGAGATGCGGCGGACGTCTGCTTCATGCAGAAATAAATTTAGATACGAAGAATCCTATACTTCTTCCACGTCACCACATCATTACTAAACTCATAGTTTTACATTACCATGAGCATAATACATTGCATGGTGGAGTATTAGATACTCTTACTGAAATCAGACAACGTTTTTGGCTTCCCCAAGGTCGCCAAACTGTTAAATCTTTAATCAAGTCTTGTATAATCTGCAAGAGATATGATGCTCGAGTGTGTCCTTATCCAGGTCCACCGCCCCTACCTAAGGAGCGAGTCGTTCACCTTCGTCCCTTTGAAACCACAGGTGTCGACTATACAGGAGCACTAATTTTAACAGGCACACCGGACAAGATTCCAGTGAAAGCCTACATTTGCCTTTTCACGTGTGCTACCACACGCGGAGTACATTTAGAAGTCACTTCTGACATGAGTGCAGAAGCCTTTCTGCAAGCCTTTCGCAGATTTGCTGCACGAAGATCTTGCCCAAAATTAATGATCTCGGATAATGGATCTAACTTCGTGGCAGGAGAAGCTTGCTTACAAGAAATATGGAACCATCCAGAAGTACACTCTGTGCTCAAACAGAGACAATGCTATTGGAAATTTATTCCTCCAAGAGCACCATGGCATGGCGGTTTTTACGAAAGAATGGTGGGAACTGTTAAGAAATGCCTAAGAAAAACCTTACACAGGCAGAAAATTAATCTCACCGAGTTACAGACCCTTGTCGTGGAAATTGAAGCACGAGTCAACAACAGACCTCTAACCTACTTAACAGAAGATTTCTCCCAAAGAGAACCCCTAAGCCCCTCTCATTTGATTCATGGTGGTCTTCTGAGCCCTCTAATATCTCTAGGAGACGAGGATCCAGCTGACCCTTCGTGTGTCAAAGCAAGTGACTTAGTGGAGAGTTATAGACACCTTTCAAGAGTAATAGAGAAGTGGAATGAGGTCTGGACACGTGAATATTTAACTGCTTTAAGAGAATATCATTATGGAGCTGCAAGCCCATACAATAAAGTTCAACTTAAACCAGGTGATCTTGTCCTAGTAGACAGTGATGGACCCAGGTCAGATTGGCCTATAGGTAAAATTGTTGATATCCATCCTGACCGCCATGGTGTATTACGAATTGTTAAAGTTCAGTGTCGAGGCACTACTACCTTGAAAACACTAGAGAAATTAGTACCTTTAGAGTTAGCAGAACACGAGTGTTCTACAGATATACCTGTAACCCAAGTTTCAGAGAACAATGATTCTACTCAACCGAGCACAAGACCATCAAGAGTCGCTGCTCAGAACTGCAAACAGAAACTTAAACAATATTTTGATTCAATTCAAGAGTAGATAACTTATCATTTAAACTTGAGGTGACCATACTGATGCAGTGATGAGTTGATGTCCAGTAATTAGTTACGAGTCATAGTGACCTTGGACAGTAGCCTCACTGTATTGATGAGGTCTCCTTAATCTTAAATGATCCAACTATTCATAATTATTTTGTTAATTCCTTCTGTATCTTACAAAGGAATTATTCAATAATTTTCAATGTTTATTTACGTCCCCATGTTGACTTAGTCATCTACCACAGATTCGGGACATTCGTTAGGTACGTACTAACCTACTAACCCATGAATATAACTTCAGGATAGAGAAACAGGTGTACGTTAGTACAAATACCTGAACTACGACCCGAGTTTTCTCTCCCCGGAGTTATGTTGGAAATAACCAACAGTTTATACATCATTGTATTTATATAACCAAAGTAGTTACTAAAATTACTAACTTATAATTTAATCATTATCATGATTTATTCATTGCCAAATTCTTCCTAGTACGTGAGGAACAACAGGCAGCAACATGAATTTTCTCCACATTTAGTTGGATTTATAACAAGAGTCCAGTTTATCATTTCATTTACTAAAAATAGTTAACTTTGATTTGTAGTATACTATTACTTACTGGAGCTCCCTTATTTAACTAACATTTAAACATTCTAGAGGAAATTACTTGATGCAAATGATTTACTTTAATTTCCTCGATTGGCTGCACAACTTTTAGTAAGCCAATTTATGTTACTAGAACTTCTATTTTATCGTAGAAGAATTTAATGTGATATTAATACTTGCTATTACCTCTTCCTTCCTTAGTCAATTGCAATAAATACATATTCATTTACGCTCGAAAGCCGCGCATGCGCAATAAGGAGCAGGAGGAAGAAGGGAGAGCGTCACTTGACACGTGAACGAGAGCACGGACGCCATTAACAGCGTGTAGCAGAGCTGTTTCGACCTATTTATTTCGCTCCCACGATCAGTTGAGCGGTGCCGCGTTATCTGGCACAACATAGCCGTGTCATAGACTAGTATACGAGCAACTCTAGAGTCAACGTCTTTCAAGCAGCAGCAGGAGGACGAAGAGTTGCTCAAGTCTTCACATCAACGACACGAGGCTCGGCTGCTAAGTTTACCCTTTTTGTTATTATGTGGCCACTTTAACATTTAGGTTGGCAGTCGTTAGGCCGAATGCAAACCAACAAAATATAGTACGTGTCTTAATTAAATTTGCCATCTAATTATATGATTATCAGTTTATTTCTATGATACAAATTGTTCAGACATTAGCTGATAATTTACTACCGTCATCCTCATGATTTAGGATGTAAATGTAATTACCTATTGTGTAGAAGATTTCTACAATGTAATTGCCTTTCAGTACCAAGGCGACTTCAACCGAGGTGCTAGGCTTCCCCACCGTTCTGTGCAACAATTTACCCTATGCAACACGTCGTCGGTGGAGCGTAGCAACTGATTACTTCTAGATTCACAGCTAAGCTGTCCATTTTCATCAGTAGCAATAACTCCATAGTTACAGTAGTGATCTCCTAAAGAGATCAATGATACTAACCCTTTGATTTACTGATGTTGCTCAACATTTCAGTAGTATATTGAGGTGCATTTACCTCCATCAATATTATATTCTATATTTTACTCACACATTTAATTTACTCTGGTGAAGAACCAGCACCAGAATAATGCTAGGGATGTATTAATCTTTTAGCATGTAACCCCCAATTTTGTGTAGTTAATTTGACTCCATTCATATAATCATTACAGTTTTACCAAGATCCATAGGACACTAGTTCCTAAGATCAGTTTTTTCCATTGTCTCTTTGTTTTCCACTTTTTCTCAAAAAGTGGTGGTCCTTCATAGCTATCGAAGTATATATATTTACATTTATTTAATTATTAGTTACTGGGTCTCAGAGCCCAAAACAAAGTTATTAGTTATTGGAGTCAGGTTTTCCCCACAAGGAATGTGGTTTGGGTGAAGTAGCTGCTGATGATTGTGAGGTGAAAATGTTGCCTAGGGGTTGTGCTTTGAATATGCTGCTGTGGGTTGTATGGGTGAAAATGCTGCTTGAGGTTGAGTGAAGATGATATTTGTTGTGTGGTGAAAATACTGCTTGAGGTAGTGTGAAGATGATATTTGTTGTTTGGTGAAGATGCTGTTGGTGGTTGTGTTCTGAAGATGCTGCTGTTGGTTATGTGGTGAAGAGGTTGCATGGGTTGTGTGGTGAAGATGTTGTTTGAGGGTTGTTGTGCATATGTTGTTTGGGGTTGTGATGTGAAGATGCTGCTGTTGCAAAGATTCTGCAATGCTGTTGTTGGGAAGACGCTGCTAAGATGTTAGGGGCCTGACAGCTGAGTGGACAACGCTTCGAATTCGTAGTTCTGAGGTTCCGGGTTCGATCCCTGGTGGAGGCGGAAACAAATCGGAAGTTTCTTTCACCCTGATGCCCCTGTTACCTAGCAATAAATAGGTACCTGGGAGTAAGACAGCTGCTACGTGCTGCTTCCTTAGGGTGTGTAACCAAAAGAAAGGCTTGTCGAGGACCGGGCCGCGGGGACGCTAAGCCCCGAAATAATCTCAAGATAACTCAAGATATGGGTTATGTGGTGAAGATGCTGCTGGCATTTGTGTGGTGGAGATAATGCTCGGGATTGTGTGGTGAAGATGCTGCTGGGGGTTATGTGGTGAAGATGCTGCTGTGGGTTATGTGGTGAAGATGTAGCTGGGGATTGTGTGGTGAAGATGCTGCTGGGTGTTATGTGGTGAAGATGCTGCTGGGGGTTATGTGGTGAAGATGCTGCTGGGGGTTATGTGGTGAAAATGCTGCTGGGGTTATGTGGTGAAGATGCTGCTGGGGGATTGTGTGGTAAAGATGCTGCTGGGGTTATGTGGTGAAGATGCTGCTGTGGGTTATGTGGTGGAAATGCTGCTTGGGATTGTGTGGTGAAGATGCTGCTGGGGTTACGTAGTGAAGGTGCTGCTGGGGGTTGTGTGGTGAAGATGCTGCTGTGGGTTGTGTGGTGAAGATGCTGCTGGGGGTTGTGTGGTTAAGATGCTGCTGAGGGGTTGTGTGGTGAAGATGCTGCTGGGGGCTATATTGTGAAGATGCTGCTGGGAGTTGTATGGTGAAGATGCTGATGCGGTTTGTGTGGTAAAGATGATGGCAACAAATATTTCAGTTTACTGGCATTAAGAACCTTCCTCAACAATAATAAATAATACATTCTACTAATATCACACACACTAACACTATATATCCAGCTTCTCAACAATTGGGCATGATCAATCAAATACAGGTCTGTAAACTGCATCAATCAACACTAGCTGACACCAGGAACTTTGCCCAGCGCAGTGGAACACTAGTGCCTATATGCGGCAAATACCAACAATGGTGGTGGTGTGTCAACCAATGACACATGAGGTAAGAGGAACAATATCACATACAGCACCTTGGCATTTCACAAATTCCTCAAAATATATCACCCTACTAAGACACATAAGTATCACCTACCACCTGGTATACATAATGGACAACAGCAGAAAATGATCCATATAAATACATACAGTTACATGGGTATAACTCTAGTAGGCAATACTACCCAAATAAGGTCACAAATCACGGACTAAACCCTAACAGGTCCGCTCGCCTGAGGAGATCAGAGAATAGTGACTTCTTGAGGCAAGTTTGCCGAGAGTTGACACTGTACCCAACTCCAATAAGTCAACTGACCTTCAACTTTCAAATCTCGCTAACTCATTTACAATATAAACTCACTCAGGAACTTCTAATTCACTATCCAACAACTTGAAGAGTATAAGGCACAACCTTACAAATTGATATATAATAATAATTCAATTCATAAAAAAATTATCATGAAATACAAAATAAGTACACAAAGAATTCGCATGGATAAAAGATGGCAACACTGGCAAGTCGGTACATAACTCGGGGAGAAGGGAGGGGGGGGGGATGGAAGGATTCAACGACATTCGCCAACGGTTATACATATACAGTACATACAAAGATAACAAATATATTACATATATACAACATGTGTATCATAAGATTGTCAAAGTGGAAAACGTTTCACAGTGCAATAATTTCATATAATGTACTGACTATGGGACAATGCTAGGTACAACACTAAAATGGAATCTTCTCAGTATACATGTGAGGAACACATATGGAAACTAAATATATACATTTAGTTTCCATATGTACTCATCACATGTCTACTCCCTTTAACATGATCCACATAATGTTACCTATATAGCATTGATGTAGCATTACTTACAATAAACATACAAGGATGTTTTTCAAATCTATGAAATTAGGCTACTGCTAAAACTAGCTATATATATATATAATATATATATATATATATATATATATATATATATATATATATATATATATATATATATATATATATCCACAATTACATGTCATACATCTTTGATACAGAATTAATATAGACTTGAAAATGTATGTCACACATTGACAATATATATAAAATAAGAATAATATTCGGTAACATGAGATTACATCATATACACAATATTCGTGAAACGAGGCTATCAACCAAGATATCACTGTATAGTTTGACCACACTCATACACCAATCTCAGTACGCTCCTACTGGTGTATGAGTGGTCGTAACACAACCCCCAGCAGCATCTTCACTATACAACCCCCAGCGTCATCTTCACCACACAACTTCCAGCAACATCTTCACCACACACGGTACTTCACCACACGGCTTCAAGTACACGGTACACGGCGGTCAGGGAACAAGTGTAGAACGGCGGTCCGTGATTTACTTCAATATTCTTGGGATATTTACGTACCAGTGAGCCCAAAACATAGTTTTTGGTCATATGAAGGGTACAGCAACGCAGTGATAACGCAACATAGTGAATTATTATAACGTTGGATAAGAAAAAAATCGAAAAAGAACGAGATTGTGGCAAGACGGTGGCATCAGAGGCCTCAGAAGGGAAGGACTTGGACCACACGTGGGAGGACCTCTGGCGGGGACGACAGCAATTAAGGCGGACATCGCTTCATAAATCACCTAATTGTGCTGTGGGATGCTTACTTGGAGGTGAGTGCCTCTCAAAATCAGTCATACAAGGTGTACAGTGTTCTTTATATAGTAATTAGCTTTGAACATAAGTTAATTAAAATACAAAAATTAGCTCAAGAGCCTCAGCTTGGTACTAGATTTTCACACCTGTGTGTTACATTACACCGCCACTGACTAGACACCCCCCCCCCCCCGCCATAACACGCCAGTGTAAACACACACACACACACACGCACGCACAAACAAGCCTACCGCGACCTCACCTCCTCACCACTGGGACTTGCCCCCCATCCCTCACCCCCCTGATTGTCCTCCTTCCTCCCCCCCCCCGCTCTGCCTATTTCCCTCTCTCCCTCGCTCTCCCTCACTCCCTTTCACTCCCCTTCATCCCCCTCTCCCGTTCACTCCCTCTCTCCCTCCCTCCATCCCTCCAGCAGTTAACCAAACCCCCCCACCCCACCCCACACACACACACACCACACACACACACACACACACACACACACACACACACACACACACACACACACACACACACACACACACACACACACACACGCACACACACACACACACAGGGCAAGCGGGATGGTAAGACAACAGAACGAAGCTGGAGGAGAGGGACTGGACGAGTCATTCATGGAGATGATTGCTAAGGCATGGAAGGAAGTCAGTGGGGAATTGAAGGACCTGAGAGAAACTATATATAAGCTGCAGACAGAACTAAGTGCAGCGCAAGAGGAGATAAAAAGCCTAAAAACAGGCCCTCCTCAGACTCTGGCCCAGGGGACCAACCCCCAGGTACCAGGAGATGTAGCAATGGCAGGGACCGCAACAATTGGCCCAACCTTTGCTGAAATGCTGAAGAGCCCAGGAGCAATGTCCACAGTCAAGGAAGTTGTAATGAAAGCAGTAACCTCACAGGAGGCAGCTAGATGCACGAGCCAGCTAATGGAAAGGAAAGAGCTGTAGTAGTGGTAGGTGTGAAGGAACAAGAGGGCTCCACAAGGGAGGAATCGAGGACTAAAGACAAAGCTGAAGTGGCAGGGATATTAAAGAGATAGGAATGGAAGGGGCTGAACGAGACATAGAACAGTTTTTCCGGATTGGCCAGTACAACAGAGACAAAAAGAGATTGATCAAGGTAGTATTCAAGAGCGAGGACATCAAAGAAGACATCCTAGTAAAGAAGAGCAAACTGAGGCATGCAAGGAACTACAAAGAGGTATATGTTCAGAGAGACATGACCAGAGACGAGATAGTAAGGGCAGCAGATGCAAGGAAAAGGCGCAAGGAGAGGGAAGGGAGCCAGGGAACCTCAGCCTCCAACCCAGCAATCCCAGAGGGGAGTGGGGAGCCCCAGTCCAGCAACCCAGGAACCCAAGGGGGGAATGCAACACCCCAGCCCACCACCCAATAGGGCCCTCCTCCCCCAGCACAAACCTTCCTTGCCCATGCACAATGCCCATCAGGAAACCCAAGTCCTCCCCCTCCCCTTACCCAAGTAGCCCCTGCTTCCCAGCCCCTGGTCTTCTTCCTGCCCCAAGCAGGCCTGAGCAAGACCAAAGCCCTCTATCCCCCACTCCATCTCCCTCCAAACCCCTGTCAACTACACTGCAGGAGGGCGTGCCCTTTCCCCAAGCAATCCCTGCTCCCTCACCCCCAGGACTTCCTCCTGCCCCAAGCAGGCCTGAGGAAGACCTAAGCCCTCCATCCCCCACTCCACCTCCCCTTGAACCCCTGGAAACTACCTCACAGGAGGAGGAGCCTACCCAAGTAACAATGACCATAGAACAACTTCCTACACTTGTGGGGAGTGAGGGTGAAATTGGATACAAGAAAGTGAGCTTCAAGGTAATGTACTCAAACATTGATGGGATTACCAATAAAGCAAGTGAACTGGCAGAAAGGGTGCAAGAAGAAAACCCTGATGTAATAGGACTAACAGAAACAAAATTGTCAGGAGTCATAACAGATGCTGTGTTTCCAAAGGACTACTATATAGTAAGGAAAGAGAGGGAGGGGAGAGGAGGCGGAGGAGTGGCCCTGCTGATAAGGAAGGACTGGAGTTTTGATGAGATGGAAATTCCGGGCTGTGACGGATTCAGAGATTACATAACAGGAACTATAACAATGGGTGGACCTAAGATAATAGTGGCAGTCATGTACAACCCTCCCCTAAATGACAGAAGACCAAGACAGGAGTTTGATAGGAACAACATGGCAACCATTAATATAATAGAGAGAGCAGCTTCAGTTGCCTGCAGGAATGGCTCCAGACTCTTAATCATGGGCGATTTCAACCATGGAAAGATAGACTGGGAGAATGGGGACCCACATGGTGGTGCAGATACGTGGAGAGCTAAACTCTTGGAAGTGGCAACAAGGAATTTTCTGAGCCAGCATGTCAAGGAACCCACAAGAGTGAGAGGCAATGATGAACCAGCTAGACTCGACTTGATATTCACCCTGAATGAGTCAGAAATAAGGGAAGTCAAAGTGGAAGCCCCCATAGGAATGAGTGACCACAGTGTACTGACCTTTGAGTACTTGGTGGAGGTAGGGATAACCTATCCAAGGATGGGAGTGGAGGGAAAAAGACTGAATTACCGAAGAGGAAAATATGACGAGATGAGGAGCTTCCTCAGAGGAATACCATGGGAAACAGAACTTAGAGACAAGAATGTGCAGGTCATGATGGATTTTGTCACCCAGAAGTGCCAGGAAGCTGCAGACAGGTTTATCCCTGTCCAAAAGGAGAAAAACGAAAAACAACAGAAAAACCCATGGTTCAACCAGGAATGCAAGGTAGCGAAGCAACTGAGTAAAAGAACATGGAGAAATTACAGAAATAACAGAACACCAGAGAGCAGGGAGAGATACCAGAGGGCCAGAAATGAGTACCTCAGAGTGAGGAGGGAAGCAGAGAGACAGTTTGAAAATGACATCGCGAGTAAAGCCAAGACCAACCAAAGCTGCTCCACAGCCACATCAGGAGGAAAACAGCAGTGAAAGAACAAGTGATGAAGCTGCGAAAAGCGGAGACAGATACACAGAGAATGACAAGGAGGTGTGTGAAGAAACTCAACAAGAGATTCCAGGAGGTCTTCACAATAGAACAAGGAGAAGCCCCTGCACTAAATGAGGAGGTGGCAAACCAAGCAACCTTGGAGGAATTTGACCTCACCAGTGATGAGGTCAAAAGGTGTCTGCTGGAGCTGGATGTGACAAAGGCTGTTGGGCCTGACAGAATCTCACCATGGATACTAAAGGAAGGTGCAGAAGCACTAAGTGTGCCACTCTCTATGGTATAAACAGGTCACTGGAAACAGGAGACTTACCAGAAAGTTGGAAGACAGCTAACGTGGTCCCAATATACAAAAAGGTGACAGGCAAGAGGCACTGAATTACAGGCCAGTTTCCTTAACTTGTATACCATGCAAGGTAATGGAGAAGATCGTGAGGAAAAGGCTCGTAGAGCATCTAGAGGGAAATAACTTTGTAACGCACCACCAACATGGGTTCAGGGATGGTAAATCGTGCCTCACAGGTTTAATAGAATTTTATGACCAAGCAACAAAAATTAGGCAGGAAAGAGAAGGGTGGGCCGACTGCATTTTCCTGGATTGCCAAAAAGCCTTTGACACAGTACCGCACAAAAGGCTGTTAAAAAAGTTGGAGCAACAGGCAGGAGTAAAGGGGAAGGTGCTCCAGTGGATAAGGAGTACTTAAGCAACAGGAAACAGCGAGTAACGGTGAGGGGGGGAGACATCAGAGTGGCGAGATGTCACCAGCGGAGTCCCCACAGGCTCAGTACTTGGACCCATCCTGTTTCTAAAATATGTGAACGATCTTCCGGAGGGTATAGACTCATTCCCTCAATGTTTGCTGATGATGCAAAAATTATGAGAAGAATCAAGACGGATGAAGATAGACAGAGACTACAGGATGACCTGGATAAACTGGAGGAATGGTCTAGAAAATGGCTGCTAAAGTTCAACTCGGGAAAGTGTAAGGTGATGAAATTAGAGAGAGGGAGCAGGAGGCTGAACGCAAGGTATCATTTGGGAGGGAAATCCTGCAAGAGTCAATAGAGAGAAAGATCTGGGGGTTGATATCACACCGAACCTGTCCCCAGAAGCCCACTTCAAAGAAATATCATCAGCGGCATATGCTAGACTGGCCAACATAAGAACTGCCTTTGAAATTTGTGTAAGGAATCTTTCAGAACCCTGTATACCACTTATGTAAGACCAATCCTGGGTATCGCAGCCTCCAGCCTGGAGTCCATACCTAGTTAAACACAAGACAAAGTAGAGAAGATTCAGCGGTATGACCAGGCTCGTCCGGAACTGAGAGGATTGAGCTACGAGGAAAGGCTAAAGGAGCTGAAACCTCACATCCCTGGAAAACAGAAGAGTAAGGGGAGACATGATAACCACCTACAAAATTCTCAGGGGAATTGACAGGGCGGACAAAGACAAACTCTTCACCACGGGTGGGACACGAACAAAGGGGAACAGGTGGAAACTTAGTACCCAGATGAGCCACAGAGACGTTAGAAAGAAATTTTTTCAGTGTCAAGTAGTAATAAATGGAATGCACTAGGAAGTGTTGTGGTGGAGCTGACTCCATACACAGTTTCACAATGTAGATATGATAGAGCCCAGTAGGCTCAGGAATCTGCAACACCTGTTGATTGACAGTTGAGAGGCGGGACCAAAGAGCCAAAGCTCAACCCCCGCAAGCACAATTAGGGAGTACA
>WNGS01167789.1:51793-67174 GCA_020271785.1 Procambarus virginalis | reverse complement strand
TGTTTGGGTTGTGATGTGAAGATGCTGCTGTTGCAATGATTCTGCTATGTTGGTGTTGGGAAGACGCTGCTAAGATGTTAGGGGCCTGACAGCTGAGTGGACAGAGCTTCGAATTCGTAGTTCGGAGGATCCGGGTTTGTTCCCGGTGGAGGTGGAAACAAATCGGCACTTTCTTTCACCCTGATGCTTCTGTTGCCAAGCAATAAATAGGTACCTGGGAGTTAGACAGCTGCTACGTGCTGCTTCCTGGGGGTGTTTAACTAAAAGGAAGTCTAGTCGAGGACCGGGCCGCGGGGATACAAAGCCCCGAAATCATCTCAAGATAACTCAGGAGATGGGTTATGTGGTGAAGATGCTGCTGGGGGTTGTATGGCAAAGATGCCGCTGGGGGTTGTATGGTGAAGATGCTGCTGGGGGATGTGTGGTGAAGATGCTGCTGGGGGTTGTATGGCAAAGATGCCGCTGGGGGTTGTATGGTGAAGATGCTGCTGGGGGATGTGTGGTGAAGATGCTGATGATGGTTGCGTTGTGAAGATGTTGCTGGGAGTTGTGTTGTCAAGATGCTGCTGGGGGTTGTATGGTGACGATGATGCTGGTGGTTGTATGGTGAAGATGCTGCTGGTGGTTGTGTGGTGAAGATGCTGCAGGGAGTTGTATGGTGAAGATGCTGATGGGGGTTTTGTCGTGAAGATTCTGCTGGGAGTTGTATGGTGAAGATGCTGCTGGGAGGTGTATGGTGAAGATGCTGCTGGTAGTAGTATGGTGAAGATGCTGCTGGTAGTAGTATGGTGAAGATGCTGCTGGGAGGTGTATGGTGAAGATGCTGCTGTGGGTTGTATGGCGAAGATGCCGCTGGGGGATGTGTGGTGAAGATGCTGCTGGAAGTTGTGTGGTGAAGATGCTGCTGGGGGTTGTATAGTGAAGATGCTGTGTGGGGGTTGTGCTTTGACCACGAATACGCCAGTATGATCATACTGAGATTGGTGTATGAGTGTGCTCAAACTGTACAGTGATATCTTGGTTGATAGCCTCGTATCACGTATAATGTGTATATGATGTAATCTCATGTTACCGTATATTATTGTTATTTTATATATTGTCAATGTGTGACATACGTTTCCAAGTCTATATTAATTCTGTATCAAAGATGTATGACATGTAACTTTGGTATATATATATTAGATGTCTAGTTATAGCAGTAGCCTAGTGTCATAAATTTGAAAAACATCCTTGTATGTTTATTGTAAGTAATGCTACATCAATGCTATATAGGTAACATTATGTGGACCATGTTAGAGAGTGTATACATTTAGTTTCCATATGTATTCATCACATGTATACTGAGAAGATTCAATTTTGGTGGTGTACCTAGCATTGTCCTATAGTCAGTACATTATATGAAATTATGGCACTGTGAAATGTTTTCCACTTAGACAATCTTATGATACACATGTTGTATATATTTAATATATTTATTATCTTTGTACATATATACATATACATATACATTATGCATATGTATAACTGTTGGCGAATGTCGTTGAATCCTCCCCAACCACCCCTCCCCCCCCCCTCCCCCACTCCCCCAGTGATGTACTGACTTGCCAGTGATGCCATCTTTTATCCATGCGAATTCTTTGTGTACTAATTTTGTATTTCATGATAATTTCTTTAATATATTGAATTATTATTACATATCATTATGTAAGGTTGTGCCTCATACTCTTTAAGTTGTTGTATAGTGAATTAGAAGTTCCTGAGTGAGTTTATATTGTAAATGAGTTAGCGAGTTTTGAAAGTTGAAGGTCAGTTGACTCATTGGAGTTGGTTACAATATCGCCTCTCCGCACGCATGCCTCAAGACGTCACTATTCTCTGATCTCCTCAGGCGAGCGGACCTGTTAGGGTTTAGTCCGTGATTTGTAACCTTATTTCGGTAGTGTTGGCTGCTAGAGTTATACCCATGTAACTATATGTATTTATATTGATTATTTTCTGCTGTTGTCTATTATGTATACCAGGTGGTAGGTGATTTTTGTCTTAGTGAGGTGATATATTTTGAAGAACTTGTGAAATGCCAAGGAGCTGTATGTGATATTGTTCCTCTTACGTCATGTGTCATTGTTTGACACACCACCACCCTTGTTGGTATTAGCAGCATATAGGCACTAGTGTTCCACTGCGCTTGGCAAAGTTCCTGGTGTCAGCTAGTGTTGATTGATGCAGTTTACAGACCTGTATTTGATTGATCATGCCCAATTGTTGAGAAGCTGGATATATAGTGTTAGTGTGTGTGATATTAGTAGAGTGTTTTACTTACTACTGTTGTGAAAGGTTCTTAATGCCAGTAAACTTTAATGTTTGTTGCTAGCCTTTTACTCCCCTAGAACCTTGATTGATATGTGGCCAGGCTATGTGTTCCAGTGATGCTGTAAGTTACTCCCTTAAGATATGTATATGGAGGTCTTATCTCCCTGACCATAACAAGTAATATGGGGGCCTAGTCCGTGAGCATCAATTAGGTAACTCCTGTTGTTTCAGGATCTTTATGAGATAACTCCTGTATTTCCAGGACAATTATTGTTGTAATCCTAGTGTTCAGGATTAATAATTATATATAACACAGTAGAATTGATCCATGATTATTTTCTAGCTTGTTGTGCCTATTTGAAGTGAATGTTGCGGTATCATTTCCTTGAAGACGCTTTGATGACTTGTGTTTCTGCATATGATTCAGCTTGCAGTCTTATGGGATTCTAGTTATTACTGCACTTGCAACGCTGCACGACAGAGGTAAGCGTTACATTTTTGTTGCAGGGTTATATACTAATCGAGTATATTCCTATTGTGGTATAATAATTTTTTTTAAAGTTTCTTAATAATTCATTATTATGGAGCAATTAGTAAAAGAAATTTTGCAAAATCCATCAGTAGGTAGGATTAAGATCTTAACAAAATCAGTGTTGATTTGTATGGTAAAAGCCCTAAAGTTAAAAGTGGCACCCAGAATAATTAAAGCTAAGTTACTGAGAATTATTTTTCTGCATCTAGTAGAAGATGATTTGTTAGGTGATGAGGTATTTGAAGTTTGATGAAACTTATTATTATTTCAAACCCTGATGAGTTTGAGAGTACTGCCAGACTAAGAAGGTAGGAGTTAGAACTTCAGCTAAAGCAAGTTGAGCTTGAAAGGTTTAAGTGTGAAGAAGAAAATAAACATAGAGAAGAGAAAACTAAGCAGAGAGAAGCAGAGTTAGATACATTTAGAATTAAACAACAGATGGCTGAGGCACAGATTAGGCATAAGGAGAAAAAGTTAGAAGCTGCAGCCGCTGCCAGTAGTAAGGGTTCTAAGGGAAGTTTTAGTAGAAGTAGTCACAGTAGTGGACTTTAATACCCTAAAGGGTTTGAATTTCCCAAATTTGATGAGAGGGACCCTGAATTGTTTTTCTTACACTTTTCAATGGCCAGAAGATTCTTGGGTGACCATTATGCAAGGTCAGTTGTGCGGGAAGGCACAAGAGATTTTTGCTTCGCTCCCTTTCGAAGACAGCTTTCATTACCCCACAGTAAAAAAGAGGATCTTGCAAGCGTATGAACTCAATGCAGAAGCATTAAGACAAAAGTTTAGAGGTCTCAAGCGTGCACCTGATCAGACAGTTACAGATTTTGCTCGAGTAAAAGAGTCAATTTTTGACAGGTGGCTAAACCGAAATAATACTCATGATTTTTTTTGTCACTTAAGCAGCTCATCCTAGTTGAAGAACTTTTGTCTTGTTTGCCTGTAAAGTTCACCATGGCACTAGCCACAGGTAAACGTTCTTACAAGGATGTTCATGAGTTAGCTATGTTGACAGATGAACATGAGACGATTTTTAAGATACCGTATAACAATGTTAACATGGCACCTAAAACATTCACTTCTAGGCAGGCAAATCCTGAGAGGTCAAAGAATAGTCATTATCATGCTAAGTCTGTTCTTACAGCCAGGGCAGACCAAGCATCTGTTAGATCTAAGGGTACTGTTAACCTTAGTAAAGCTACATCAGTTTCGACAAGTTCGACTGATGGGAAACAATGTAATTATTGTCACAAGAAAGGTCATGTTGTTCGTCATTGTTTCAGGTTACATCAGGAATTACGACCCAATGCCTTGGTGGTGAGTAAAAGTAGGCATGGTCATAATTCTGAGACATTTTGTAAGGATATGCCACAGTGGCTTGCTGATTTTGACCCTTACATGATTCATGCAAAAATAGTTGGAGTTGTAGACAACTGGATTCATGTAGTTATGTTTAGAGACACTGGTGAATCGTTAACCTTGATTACTTCCAGTATGTTGTCCAGGGTCAAGAAGATTGACGTGGACGAAGTAATTCTTATACAGGGTATAGTTGGGGTAGTGCAACGTGTTCCCCTCATGCAAGTTTACATTAAATCCCCCTATACTCCTGGACTATGTACTGTAGGTGTGTGTGATACCTTACCTATTCCTGGAGTCGATATAATTCTTGGAAATGACATTGCCGGCACTATGATAAACAGTCATCTTCCCATCATGTTCAACGACCCAGGTAGAGTTCTCTCAGAAACGAGTGAGATTGCTCCTGAAGTGTATCCAGCCTGCACAGTCACCAGATCTCATGTCGCCAAGTCCCAGAGTGATGTTTCCAATCCTACAACCGGAGGGATGGCTGGAAAACCTTCAACGTTAGAACCGGAAATTAACTTGGTTGACACTTTTGTGTCTACGTTGGATGAAGTTAGTACAGTTGAGGGAGTTGTGCCAAGTAAGGAAGTTGTACCTCCTGTTACTACCTCTTCCCCTAAGTTTGATGTAAAATTCCACACCTTAACCCAACTTCAACAGAGTGATCCTAGTTTAAATGCCTGTTTTTCTGAAGCTGTTAATGTTAAGGAGGAGGATGCTTTGGCAGATGATGTTGGATACTTCCTCTGAGATCAGTTGCTGATGAGACGATGGAGAACTAAGTTATCTCCCTCTTCAGAGGACTGTGAGAGTGTTACCCAGCTTCTGGTCCCCTAAGCATACCGTGAACAAGTCCCCTCAGCTGCCCACGACGATCCATTAAGCGGTCACCAAGGGATTAGTCGAATGTTATACCAGGTATCAAAATATTTTTATTGGCCCAGTCTTTAAAAAGATATTGGTAAATATTGTAGACAGTGTGTAACCTGTCAAATAGTGGGTAAACCGAATCAGAGTGTACCTAAAGCTCCCCTACACCCAATTGTAGTTCCAAGTGAACCTTTTTCCTGCATCCTTATCGATTGTGTAGGCCCTTTGAATAGGACAAAGTCAGGTCATGTATTTTTAATAACCTTAATGTGTGCCACATCCAAGTTTCCAGAAGCTTATCCAGTAAGAAACATAAGAGCAAAGACAGTTATCCATCACTTGACAAAATTCTGTACTTTGTTTGGACTACCTCGAGTTACCCAGACTGACAACGGTAGCAATTTTCGGTCTGCAGAGTTCAAACGATTTTGTGAGAAGTACCAAATAGAACATCGTGTGTCCAGTGCTTATCATCCACAAAGTCAAGGTGCCTTGGAGAGATTTCACCAAACTATGAAGCAGATGATACGAACTGTTGGTGAAGACTCCAGACGTAATTGGGATGAAGACTTACCTTGTATCTTGTTTACAGCTCGAAATGGTTTACAGCATTCCTTCGGTTGTTCCCCGTTCCAATTAGTTTTCGGACATCAAGTGAGAGGCCCAATCCAGTTGCTGAGTGAAAGGTTGTTGGGAAACGTCTCTCTCCCTGATGGAAGTCGTCTATTGAGTGAGATCCAGACGAAGTTGAAGAAGTACCAAGAGTGGCAAGCGAGCACCTGAAGAAGTCACAGTTGAAGATGACAACTCCATGACAAGAAGTTCAGGGTGAAGTTGAGATGTTTTCAGCCAGGTGATCTTGTTCTTGTTTTAAAGTCAAGAGTGGAAACTTCCTTAGCTCATCATTTTGAAGGTCCGTTTGAAGTTGTTTGCAGACGATCTGAGTTAACTTATAAAATTAAAAGTCTGCAGGACCCTTCCAAGGTTTTGGTAGTACACATTAACAGGTTAAAAGCTTTTCAAGGATCCAGACCAGTGTCATGTGTGGTACAGGACACAGTCACCCCTGAGAACCATATATCTGATGACTTGTCTAATCATAGCTTTTGTAATTCTAGCTTTGAGGAGATGATGGGACATTTGGATGAGGTTAAACAGGGAGAGTTGAGAATGTTACTACACCAGTATTCTAATCTGTTTGGAGAAGTTCCTACCCAGACCTCTGTTTTTAGCCATGATATTCAGCTCACTGACTCCACCCCGATTCGTATGCATCCGTAAAGAGTATCTGCCGAAAAGAGAGATATTATCAGGAGGGAAGTGGAGTTCCTCCTGGAAAATGGTCTAGTTACACCAAGTCAGAGTTCTTGGTGTTCACCATGTTTGTTAGTTCCTAAACCGGATGGGAGTTGGCGCCTGTGTACTGATTATAGGCGGTTAAATAAGGTAACTGAGGTAAACACTTTCCCATTGCCATTGCCTTCGTCACTGTTAATTTATATCTAAACTCGATTTGTCCAAGGGATATCAAGTGCCTATTGATAAATCGAGCTGGTGAGTATTCAGCTTTTGTAACATCTGATGGTTGTTTTCAGTATAACGTTATGCGTTTGGGTATTAAAAATGCCCCAGCACCCTTCCAGAAAATAATAAATGTGTTGCTGCAGGACATTCCAAATTGCCGTGCTTATTTAGATGACATTATTTTATTTAGTGATTCTTGGCAAGAACATTTGCAGGGTTTAAATTTATTGTTTGCTAAGTTGCAAGAGGCCCATTTTACTGTTAACCCAAAGAAATGTAACTTTGCTAGAGTTTATCTAGGGCACGCTAGAGTTTATCTATTAATTGTTTATCTAGGGCACGAGGTTGGTCAAGGTAGGTTGATGCCTCTATCTGATAAAATTAATGTCATTGTAAATTATCCTATCTTAACTAACAAAAAACAGGTTCAGCGATTTTTACGGATGTGTGCCTATTATCGTAGGTATTGTAAGAAGTATCTTATCTTCATTCCCAGTCCTCGCTAGTCCTGATTTTACTAAATCTTTACCGGAACGCATGCTAAGATGCTGTTTGGGGTTGAAAGATGATTTGAGTTGTGATGAAGATGCTGCTGGGGTTGCCCGAAGATGTCGGGGTTGTTGTGAAGATACTGCTGGGGCTTGTATGTTAGAGATGCTGCTGGGGATCGAGTTGAGATGTTTTGGGTTTTGGTAAAAATGCTGCTGGTGGTTGGGTGGAGATGCTATTGATGGTTGTGTGGTGAAGATGCTGCTGATAGTTGTGTGGTGAAGATGCTGCTGATGGTTGTGTGGTGAGATGCTGCTGATGGTTGTGTGGTGAGATGCTGCTGATGGTTGTGTGGGTGAAGATGCTGCTGATGGTTGTGTGGTGAGATGCCGCTGATAGTTATGTGGTGAAGATGCTGCTGATGGTTGGGTGGTGAAGATTTTTTCGGGATTAAGTTGAAGATGCTGCTGGGGGATTGTGTTGCAAAGATGTTGCTGTTATTGTTGTAAAGATGCTGCTGGGGTTGTTTTCTGAAGATACTGCCGAGGGTAGAGTTAATATGTAATGGTTCGGGATGAAGATTCTGCAGGGGGTTATGTAAAGATCGTGTGGGTTGTTGTGAAGATCGTGTGGGTTGTTGTGAAGATGCTGTTGCGTGTTGTGTGGTGTTGATGATGCTGGGGATTGTGTGGTGAAGATTTTGCTAGTGGATGTGTGGTGAAGATGCTGCTGGTGTAGAGTGAGGATTATATGGGAAGTAGTGAAGATGCTCCAGGGGGAAGTGTGGTGAACACGAAGGATAAGACTTGGGATAAGGAATGTGGATTTGGGTGAAGTAGCTGCTGATGATTGTGAGGTGAAAATGTTGCCTAGGGGTTGTGCTTTGAATATGCTGCTGTGGGTTGTATGGGTGAAAATGCTGCTTGAGGTTGAGTGAAGATGATATTTGTTGTGTGGTGAAAATACTGCTTGAGGTAGTGTGAAGATGATATTTGTTGTTTGGTGAAGATGCTGTTGGTGGTTGTGTTCTGAAGATGCTGCTGTTGGTTATGTGGTGAAGAGGTTGCATGGGTTGTGTGGTGAAGATGTTGTTTGAGGGTTGTTGTGCATATGTTGTTTGGGGTTGTGATGTGAAGATGCTGCTGTTGCAAAGATTCTGCAATGCTGTTGTTGGGAAGACGCTGCTAAGATGTTAGGGGCCTGACAGCTGAGTGGACAACGCTTCGAATTCGTAGTTCTGAGGTTCCGGGTTCGATCCCTGGTGGAGGCGGAAACAAATCGGAAGTTTCTTTCACCCTGATGCCCCTGTTACCTAGCAATAAATAGGTACCTGGGAGTAAGACAGCTGCTACGTGCTGCTTCCTTAGGGTGTGTAACCAAAAGGAAGGCTTGTCGAGGACCGGGCCGCGGGGACGCTAAGCCCCGAAATAATCTCAAGATAACTCAAGATATGGGTTATGTGGTGAAGATGCTGCTGGCATTTGTGTGGTGGAGATAATGCTCGGGATTGTGTGGTGAAGATGCTGCTGTGGGTTATGTGGTGAAGATGCTGCTGGGGTTATGTGGTGAAGATGCTGCTGGGGTTATGTGGTGAAGATGCTGCTGGGGGTTATGTGGTGAAGATGCTGCTGGGGTTATGTGGTGAAGATGCTGCTGGGGTTATGTGGTGAAGATGCTGCTGGGGGTTATGTGGTAAAATGCTGCTGGGGTTATGTGGTGAAGATGCTGCTGTGGGTTATGTGGTGGAAATGCTGCTTGGGATTGTGTGGTGAAGATGCTGCTGGGGTTACGTAGTGAAGGTGCTGCTGGGGGTTGTGTGGTGAAGATGCTGCTGTGGGTTGTGTGGTGAAGATGCTGCTGGGGGTTGTGTGGTTAAGATGCTGCTGAGGGGTTGTGTGGTGAAGATGCTGCTGGGGGCTATATTGTGAAGATGCTGCTGGGAGTTGTATGGTGAAGATGCTGATGCGGTTTGTGTGGTAAAGATGATGGCAACAAATATTTCAGTTTACTGGCATTAAGAACCTTCCTCAACAATAATAAATAATACATTCTACTAATATCACACACACTAACACTATATATCCAGCTTCTCAACAACTGGGCATGATCAATCAAATACAGGTCTGTAAACTGCATCAATCAACACTAGCTGACACCAGGAACTTTGCCCAGCGCAGTGGAACACTAGTGCCTATATGCTGCTAATACCAACAATGGTGGTGGTGTGTCAACCAATGACACATGAGGTAAGAGGAACAATATCACATACAGCACCTTGGCATTTCACAAATTCCTCAAAATATATCACCCTACTAAGACACATAAATATCACCTACCACCTGGTATACATAATGGACAACAGCAGAAAATGATCCATATAAATACATACAGTTACATGGGTATAACTCTAGTAGGCAATACTACCCAAATAAGGTCACAAATCACGGACTAAACCCTAACAGGTCCGCTCGCCTGAGGAGATCAGAGAATAGTGACTTCTTGAGGCAAGTTTGCCGAGAGTTGACACTGTACCCAACTCCAATAAGTCAACTGACCTTCAACTTTCAAATCTCGCTAACTCATTTACAATATAAACTCACTCAGGAACTTCTAATTCACTATCCAACAACTTGAAGAGTATAAGGCACAACCTTACAAATTGATATATAATAATAATTCAATTCAATAAAAAATTATCATGAAATACAAAATAAGTACACAAAGAATTCGCATGGATAAAAGATGGCAACACTGGCAAGTCGGTACATAACTCGGGGAGAAGGGAGGGGGGGGGGGGATGGAAGGATTCAACGACATTCGCCAACGGTTATACATATACAGTACATACAAAGATAACAAATATATTACATATATACAACATGTGTATCATAAGATTGTCAAAGTGGAAAACGTTTCACAGTGCAATAATTTCATATAATGTACTGACTATGGGACAATGCTAGGTACAACACTAAAATGGAATCTTCTCAGTATACATGTGAGGAACACATATGGAAACTAAATATATACATTTAGTTTCCATATGTACTCATCACATGTCTACTCCCTTTAACATGATCCACATAATGTTACCTATATAGCATTGATGTAGCATTACTTACAATAAACATACAAGGATGTTTTTCAAATCTATGAAATTAGGCTACTGCTAAAACTAGACATCTATATATATATATATATATATAATATATATATATATATATATATATATATATAATATATATATATATATATATATATATATATATATATATATATCCACAATTACATGTCATACATCTTTGATACAGAATTAATATAGACTTGAAAATGTATGTCACACATTGACAATATATATAAAATAAGANGGTCGCTGCTGGGCTGCAGATCCTCTCTCTCGGTCGCTGCTGGGCTGCAGGTCCTCTCCCTCGGTCGTTGCTGGGCTGCAGATCCTCTCCCTCGGTCGCTGCTGGCTGCAGATCCTCTCCCTCGGTCGCTGCTGGGCTGCAGGTCCTCTCCCTCGGTCTGCTGCTGGGCTGCAGATCCTCTCCCCCGGTCGCTGCTGGGCTGCAGATCCTCTCCCCAGGTCGCTGCTGGGCTGCAGATCCTCTCCCCTGGTCACTGCTGGGCTGCAGATCGTCTCCCCGGTCGCTGTTGGGATGCAGATCCTCTCCCCCGGTCGCTGCTGGGCTGCAGATCCTCTCCCCTGGTCGCTGTTGGGCTGTAGATCCTCTCCCCTGGTCGCTGTTGGGCTGCAGATCCTCTCCCCGGTCGCTGCTGGGCTGCAGATCCTCTCCCCTTGTCGCTGCTGGGCTGTAGATCCTCTCCCCTGGTCGCTGCTGGGCTGCAGATCCTCTCCCCCGGTCGCTGTGGGCTGCAGATCCTCTCCCCGGTCGCTGCTGGGCTGCAGATCCTCTCCCCCGGTCGCTGGTGGGCTGCAGATCCTCTCCCCGCGTCGCTGCTGGGCTGCAGATCCTCTCCTCGGTCGGTGGGCTGCAGATCCTCTCCCTCGGTCGGTGGTGGGCTGCAGATCCTCTCCCTCGGTCGGTGCTGGGCTGCAGATCCTCTCCCTCGGTCGCTGCTGGGCTGCAGATCCTCTCCCGCGGTCGCTGGTGGGCTGCAGATCCTCTCCCTCGGTCGCTGCTGGGCTGCAGATCCTCTCCCTCGGTCGTGCTGGGCTGCAGATCCTCTCCCGCGGTCGCTGCTGGCTGCAGATCCTCTCCCCCGGTCGCTGGTGGGCTGCAGATCCTCTCCCTCGTCGGTGCTGGGCTGCAGATCCTCTCCCGCGGTCGCTGGTGGGCTGCAGATCCTCTCCCCGGTCGCTGGTGGGCTGCAGATCCTCTCCCCCGGTCGCTGCTGGGCTGCAGATCCTCTCCCCCGGTCGCTGCTGGGCTGCAGATCCTCCTTCCCCGGTCGCTGCTGGGCTGCTGCAGATCCTCTCCCTCGGTCGCTGCTGGGCTGCAGATCCTCTCCCTCGGTCGTGGTGGGCTGCAGATCCTCTCCCTCGGTCGCTGCTGGGCTGCAGATCCTCTCCCTCGGTCGCTGCTGGGCTGCAGGTCCTCTCCCTCGGTCGCTGCTGGGCTGCAGATCCTCTCCCTCGGTCGCTGCTGGGCTGCAGATCCTCTCCCGCGGTCGCTGCTGGGCTGCAGATCCTCTCCCTCGGTCGCTGCTGGGCTGCAGATCCTCTCCCCCGGTCGCTGCTGGGCTGCAGATCCTCTCCCCGGTCGCTGCTGGGCTGCAGATCCTCTCCCTCGGTCGCTGCTGGGCTGCAGATCCTCTCCCCGGTCGCTGCTGGGCTGCAGATCCTCTCCCTCGGTCGCTGCTGGGCTGCAGATCCTCTCCCTCGGTCGCTGCTGGGCTGCAGATCCTCTCCCCGGTCGCTGCTGGGCTGCAGATCCTCTCCCCCGGTCGCTGCTGGGCTGCAGATCCTCTCCCCGGTCGCTGCTGGGCTGCAGATCCTCTCCCCGGTCGCTGCTGGGCTGCAGATCCTCTCCCCCGGTCGCTGCTGGGCTGCAGATCCTCTCCCCCGGTCGCTGCTGGGCTGCAGATCCTCTCCCCGGTCGCTGCTGGGCTGCAGATCCTCTCCCCTGGTCGCTGCTGGGCTGCAGATCCTCTCCCCCGGTCGCTGCTGGGCTGCAGATCCTCTCCCCGGTCGCTGCTGGGCTGCAGATCCTCTCCCCCGGTCGCTGCTGGGCTGCAGATCCTCTCCCCCGTCGCTGCTGGGCTGCAGATCCTCTCCCCGGTCGCTGCTGGGCTGCAGATCCTCTCCCCCGGTCGCTGCTGGGCTGCAGATCCTCTCCCCCGGTCGCTGCTGGGCTGCAGATCCTCTCCCCGGTCGCTGCTGGGCTGCAGATCCTCTCCCCGGTCGCTGCTGGGCTGCAGATCCTCTCCCTCGGTCGCTGCTGGGCTGCAGATCCTCTCCCGCGGTCGCTGCTGGGCTGCAGATCCTCTCCCTCGGTCGCTGCTGGGCTGCAGATCCTCTCCCTCGGTCGCTGCTGGGCTGCAGATCCTCTCCCCCGGTCGCTGCTGGGCTGCAGATCCTCTCCCCCGGTCGCTGGTGGGCTGCAGATCCTCTCCCTCGGTCGCTGCTGGGCTGCAGATCCTCTCCCTCGGTCGCTGCTGGGCTGCAGATCCTCTCCCCCGGTCGCTGCTGGGCTGCAGATCCTCTCCCCCGGTCGCTGCTGGGCTGCAGATCCTCTCCCTCGGTCGCTGCTGGGCTGCAGATCCTCTCCCTCGGTCGCTGCTGGGCTGCAGATCCTCTCCCTCGGTCGCTGCTGGGCTGCAGATCCTCTCCCTCGGTCGCTGCTGGGCTGCAGATCCTCTCCCTCGGTCGCTGCTGGGCTGCAGATCCTCTCCCTCGGTCGCTGCTGGGCTGCAGATCCTCTCCCTCGGTCGCTGCTGGGCTGCAGATCCTCTCCCTCGGTCGCTGCTGGGCTGCAGATCCTCTCCCTCGGTCGCTGCTGGGCTGCAGATCCTCTCCCTCGGTCGCTGCTGGGCTGCAGATCCTCTCCCTCGGTCGCTGCTGGGCTGCAGATCCTCTCCCTCGGTCGCTGCTGGGCTGCAGATCCTCTCCCTCGGTCGCTGCTGGGCTGCAGATCCTCTCCCTCGGTCGCTGCTGGGCTGCAGATCCTCTCCCTCGGTCGCTGCTGGGCTGCAGATCCTCTCCCCCGGTCGCTGCTGGGCTGCAGATCCTCTCCCCCGGTCGCTGCTGGGCTGCAGATCCTCTCCCCCGGTCGCTGCTGGGCTGCAGATCCTCTCCCCCGGTCGCTGCTGGGCTGCAGATCCTCTCCCCCGGTCGCTGCTGGGCTGCAGATCCTCTCCCCCGGTCGCTGCTGGGCTGCAGATCCTCTCCCTCGGTCGCTGCTGGGCTGCAGATCCTCTCCCCCGGTCGCTGCTGGGCTGCAGATCCTCTCCCCCGGTCGCTGCTGGGCTGCAGATCCTCTCCCCCGGTCGCTGCTGGGCTGCAGATCCTCTCCCCCGGTCGCTGCTGGGCTGCAGATCCTCTCCCCCGGTCGCTGCTGGGCTGCAGATCCTCTCCCCCGGTCGCTGCTGGGCTGCAGATCCTCTCCCCCGGTCGCTGCTGGGCTGCAGATCCTCTCCCCCGGTCGCTGCTGGGCTGCAGATCCTCTCCCCCGGTCGCTGCTGGGCTGAAGATCCTCTCCCCCGGTCGCTGCTGGGCTGAAGATCCTCTCCCTGGTCGCTGCTGGGCTCCTCATAGTTTTCATAGAGCAGTTATAATAATGTGATTAGGTTGGCGAAGCTGGTTGTTGTATGGTGAAAAATTAATGGGTTGTTGTGAAAATGTTGTGGGTGTTGGTGAAGATGTTGTGGATTGTGGTGAGAATGCTCTTGGGTGAGGTGAAGATGTTTTGGTTAGTGAAGATGCTGCTGGAGGTTGTGTGATGATGATTTGTGTGGTGAAGATGATGCCTTTGGTGGAGAGAAGATGATATGGTTGGTGATGAAGATGCTTTAGGGTTGTGTGAAGTTGTAGGTTGTTGTGAAGATGTTGCTGGGGGTTGAGTGAAGATGATATTGGTTGTTGTGAAGATGCTGCTGGGTATTGTGTGGTGAAGATAATATGGGTTGTGGTAAGGATGATGCTGGTGGTTGTGAGGAAAAGAAGTTTCCTGGGCTATGTAGTGAACATGCTGCTGGAGGTATGTGCGGAAGATGCTGCAGGAGGTATGTGCTGAAGATGCTGCTGGAGGTATGTTCTGAAGATGCTGCTGGAGGTATGTGCTGAAGATGCTGCAGGAGGTATGTTCTGAAGATGCTGCTGGGAAAGTGTGGTGAAGATGCTGCACGCGGTTATGAAGATGCTATTTATGCTAAGTAGTTAAGATGCTGCTGTTGTTCTGTGGAGTAAATGTTGCAGGGGTTATGAAGATGATGCTGGTGGTTGTGTGGTTGAGATGCTGTTTAGGCTATGTAGCGTACATGCTGCAAGGGGTTATGTTGTGTAGATGCTGTTGGGGGTTATGATGAATATGCTCCTGGGTGATGTGATGAAGATGCTGCTGGGGTTTTGTGGTGAAGATGATGTTAGGGTTTTGACGTGAAGATGCTGCTGGGGTTATGTGTTGGAGATGATGCTAAGGGTTGTGTGGTGAAGATGTTGCTGGAGTTATGTGGTGAAGTTGCTGCATGGGATTGCTTGGTGAAGAAGCTTCATGTGGGTTGTGTGATGAATGCTGCATGTGGTTGTGTGGTGAAGAATCTGCTGGCGGTTGAATGATGAGGATGGTTCTCAGGGTAGTGTGGTGAAGTGGCTGCTGGTCGTTGTGTGATGACGGTGCTATTAGAGGTTGTTTGGTGAAGATGATCGTCTGGTGTGTGTGCTGAAGATGCTGCTCAGGGTTGTATGGTGAGGATGTTACTGGAGGTTGAGTGAAGAATAAAATGGTTGTTGTGAAGATGGTGGTGGGGGTTCAGTCAAGATTATATGTTTTTTAGTAAAAATGATTCTGGGGGTTTTGTCGTGAAGCTGGTACTTGGGGTTGTGTTGTGAAGATGCGGTTGTATGTTTTGTAGTGAAGATGTTCCTTGGGGTTGAGTGATGTAGATGCTTCTGGAGGTTGTGTGAGGATGTTGTGGAATGTTGTTAAGACGCTACTTGGGGTTGAAAGAAGATGATATGAATTGTATTGAAGATGCTGCATGGGTTGCCTGAAGACTTAGTGGGTACTTGTGAAGATATTACTGGGGCTTGTGTGATAGGGATGCTGCGGTGGATCGAGTTGTGATGTTTTGGGTTTCTCGTGGCTGGGAGGAGATGCTGTTGATGG
>WNGS01167789.1:27473-48545 GCA_020271785.1 Procambarus virginalis | reverse complement strand
GCCCAGTCAACTCAGTCGGTAGAGCAACCCGACAGACAGGAAGAAAGACCCTGTCACACCTGGAAGTCACGACAGTCTGCTAACTGTCGGAATTGTGTCGGTAGAGTAGGGAAGGTGTGGAGTCTGTACTTCATTGGTAAGTTCATCCCAGTGTGCTATCCATTGTGTCCAGTATTACACAGACCTGTGGGGCGAAGAGTGTGAGGGGACTGACGAAAGGAAGCTGCGAGGCGTTGAGCCGGCTTAACCTGGCCCAGACCTGAGCACGACCGCACTACGGTCAGGAAGTACCACCCTGGACGAGCCAGTGACGTCACATCTTGTCCGCGAGCCACCGACGTCCAACAAGAAACGGATGAATCACCACCACCACCACCCAGCCGCCCTGCACTTAAGAGCAAAAGTGTAAGTGGCTGGTGATTTAGATGAAATTTTCCTCCGGAAATTTTATCTTTTAGTGGGGGGTTGATGTGAGGGGATGGTTCACCAGCTCACTTACAATAGTGCTCTTATGCCTGTGGGAGGCCAGTACACTTGTTAAGTGCACTTGTTAAGTGTGCGGACTTAACTTTGGTAACCAGCAACCGAAACATCTAGTGTTTGAGCTCAGGTGAGAGCCCCAGTCACCAGCAGTCCAGAATGTTACCGTGGCCGTGGTAGCATGTCTGTGGACAGAGATAGAGCCGATAGCATCTCTCATTGTAATAGCTTGGGGCGAGGGACTAGCTTGCGCGGGAAAACAGTTAGGCCGCTGGCGTGGGTAGCTGTGGGCCACCCGCTCGCTAGCCATTTGAGGTCGCCATGGAAACAGACGCCATCTTAGTAAACATCTTGAGCCGCCATGTTGGTCGGCCATCTTGGAGTTGCCCTAGGGGCTATGCTACACCGTCGCTGATTGGAGGAGAGGGGTAGGCCCCAGTATGCCTTCCTCTCATTGGTTATTTCGAGGAATACGCGGGAATCGACGGTGTGAGCGTCATTCTGGAGGAGCCATCACCCTGTCAAGACGCTCCTATGCTCAATTGGCCGAATTGAGTATAGTGCGTCGGGTGGCTTAATTAACTACTCAGCTGCTGCACCTCCTGCTTCATCTACGACAGCGGTCGTCACAGAATCCGGCCGAAGTCGTCGCTTGGAGGGGAAAAGACAGTGTACAGTGGGTATAGAAGATCTTGTGATCGGTCTGGATCGTGGGGTATGTGCATACGAGCAGTAACAGACTCGTAGATCCCATACCAGTGATGATTAGACTTGCTAGTGCTCTGTAGCAGTCGATGGGAAGGGAAATAAGTGTTAGTGCTTTAAGGCAGATTTCCCATGTTTGTTTAAGACGATATCATTGTGCGCGTCACCTGTGTACGAACGCTTCACTTACCGGTGGGTCGAGGGTACGAAACAAGCCGTGTGTGGGAGGGTTCGTGCGATGGTGAGGGTTCGGTGCGCGCCATTGTGACGCATACGACGGAGGTACCAACCAGCCACCTACCACCACTGAGCCAGCCACCCATAGCGGGGTGCCTGATGTATGGGAATGGTGTGTGTAAGCCGGCAGTATGAATGTAAGTACCTATGTGTGTATTTCTGGTGATTAGTAGTCTCTAAAGCTTGAATTCGAGGTCAAGTTTCCGTCGCATTGTCACGCAGCACCTGTAGGTGAAGTGAAGTGTGGACGAGGAGATAATCACCCTTGTCATCGTGTCAGTCCTGAGGGACGTACGTCTTGTGAGCACAGACGTACAGTGTGTGTGTGTGGTGTGTACACACGGGAACAGAGTATATACATAGATTAGCCAAGGACTGAGAGGATGTCCATGTAATATTATATTATTCCATTGTGGTAATTATTCATTCTTGATCGTCCGTGGGACGGAGTGATATCATTTCATGTGTAGTCTTGCAGGTGTGGAATTTCAACACTGAGCGCTCAGGTATGTGGTAACGTCAGTGATTCCTGGCAATGATTATTGTGGAGTGTGCCACAGTGTGGTTTAATTTCTTGTATTGTTCCCAGGGCCGTGACATGTGATTATATTATACATATTGTGGTTGCAGTATTAACGTATTTTGGTAGAATTTGGTGAGTGACGAGGCTGTCGGGAGTGACAGCCCTCGCTCTGTCGAGTAACGTAAAACTCGGGAGTGTTTATTCGGCATGCGTGATCGATAAATCACTCACCATGTGATTTAGGAGTGCGAGATCTCCTTAGTGTTCCCAATACGTTTGATATGTAGGCTACATGTGTCAGAGTAATTGTATATATATATATATATATATATATATATATATATCGTAGTGTGTAGTGTCACGGTGCCCAGTGTTATTGTGTTATTTACTGTGTGGTTATTGCAAATTTGGGACCTATGTTCTAGGGGTTATTGAGAGCACTGGGGTCATTTGCAACAGTAAAATAAGTAAGTGTTGAGCAGTATTCTAATACTTGGAAATTAGAGTACTTGCAGTGTGTGTTGTTGCAAAGGGGTTGTCATTGTTAGTGATTGTTGCTAGAGTTGAGCAATCACCGTGGGTAACTGCAGTTCAGTAAAGCCATTGTGGGGGCAGTGTTCTAGAGGGTTCATGTCCTGTATGTTATTTTACTAGGTTCTGCAGTATTGTCATTGCAACCGGATTGTAACGTAAATCACTGTGATTTGTTAGTGTGATTTGACATTGTCGTGGGTGAACTCGGCTGTAGACGAGTACTTGGATATACATATATTCTCCTGTTTATCTGGTAGGACATCGAAGTCCAGTATTCAGTGAGGTGATTGCGAGGCAATTAATATAACGTAACCGAGGGAACGCCCATTGCTTAAGAGAATTTGTTCTTTTACAATATGAGTAACGTAGAATACGTTTGGGTTAATTTACTTTCCTGCAAGCAGCTACGGTAGTCTCAAGGAGCCTAGCCACCAGCCAGATAAGAATTAGAGTATTGTCTGTCGTAATTAACGGTCAGTGGGCCGGGTAATTGACGTGTTTCAGGAAGTCAAAGTAATTAATCTCGATCCTTGTTGATCGACTCACACGAAGGCTACATTGTTCCATTAACGTAACGTCGTTATTTATGTCCGGAAGTACCGGCACTTGATTGACTCGTGGGAAGAGTAACGTCATTTTAGAATAACGTAAACGTGGTGCCTAATTACTGTTATTAGCCACCTGAATTGGTCTGAGTATGGAAGGCTCAGACGGAATTCATACCTTAATGTAAATTGCTGAGCCAGTGTGAAAGGTTGCGTATTTAACTGTTTAATTATTGATCTTGAGGATAGTAATTAATTACTCTAAAGGTAATCACGAGTGATTACCGTTCTCTTAGCACTTTGGACATTGTAAATCAGAGTTTACCATCGCTGAGTGATTAGTAACCGATTAACGTAAATTAACGTAACTAGTAAAGAGATTAATCAGCTGTCTTGTAGTACAGGGATTAATGGGATTTTCTCACTGAATGCTCGACGGGTAGAGTGTTGTGTAATTTCCGCATTACTAGTGACAGTTGTAAGAGAAGGTTATTATATTAACGTAAATGTTTTTGTTATTGATAGTTGATTGTCCGTGGGACGAAGTGTTAACGTAAAGATTAATTTGTGGAAGGGTGCTGGAGTTGCCAGTGAACCCATTAGTTATTGATGTCATTGAAAGACTACTGATTTGATTGCATTGCAACCGCTATTGCAGGTGTAGACTGCACCGAGGCGTAGAACAGTTAGGAGGTTACTGGAGACGTGTTTCAGAACTCACTGTGTCATTTGTTGTAATTGTGATTATAGATCTGTTAGTTCTTGTTTCTTGTTGATTCCTCTGTGGGCACGCTTATGTTCGAGTTAGTTCATTATGCAGTCCGAGGGGCTGGTGTCTAGCTGTCATTGATAGTGTCACAGGAAGGATTTCGAGTAACGTCATTGACATTTCTTTTTGTTTGTTGTAGTAGTTAGTACTTTATTGAATAAACTAAGTTGTTATGTTAACACTGTCTTTTCGTTACACCCCCACACATTATTATTGTTATGCAAATGTTCTTCACACTCGACTATTGGAGACTTATTTCTGAGCTTTGGATCAAATATACGGCACTACACAACAATAAATTATTGTTGTGAGAGCCCAGGACCTACTCGTTAGATTCGCTTCGGCGATTTACGAAGGTCGACGACCCAAGTGGAGGGGATTTCAATTTCATTGGGTCTCGGCGTTTGCTCGCGCCTAGTCAATTGTTCGTACAGGGTCCCAAAGTGAGGAATGAGCTGCTTACTACACTGGTGTGTTAGCTAAGCAAGTCCTTCCTCAGGCGACCTAGTTGAATATCACGACAGGAATAAAGGTTAAAGAATAGAGAAAATTCTTAGAAATTTTCCGAGCTCAATTCCTTATACCAATTTCATTTATTCCAATGTACTGACGTAAGTCAGCACAGCTCTAAAAACTCTCACATACAGCATGCTACAATATAAATCATACAATATTAACTGGAACACAACTGGATACCATACCCGCCAAACACACCCCGAAACTACGACGTTGGTACAACGTTCGAACAAGTTTTAACACCTCCTAACCAGTTATAACAATCAATATAGCAAGTTGTAACAACGTTCTAATACGTCATAAACACGTTAAGCCAAGATGTAACACCTTTATTACAAGTTGTAACAAGCGGAATATAGAGACAGTTTCGGTTTGTGTTTCCAGGGTACTAATAATAGTACTAAAAGGGAAAGATTTAAATGCTATACATAGTTATCATGAATAATGGTAGAATCAATCAGATTTGTAATATCCCTCCCAGTCCTTAAGAAAAAATTAAATTAACTGAAGGTTGATTTCATTTTTTGTCTGCATGAATTATAACATGAAAATATAACATGAAGGTACTTCAACAAAAGACCAAAGTATAAAACAATAAGATTCAACACAGTAAAAAAACAAAAACAAAAATAAATGCATCTTATGAGTATAGAACAATTCATATTATGGCACTGCAATAGGAAATCCTCTGGATAAGGCATCAGCAATAACATTTTGCCTCCCAGGAATATGACGAATTACAATATTGAATTCTTGTAGAATCAATGACCATCTAAGTATTCTCTGGTTCTTACATTTCATGGAGTTAATGAATGTCAGGGAATTATGATCTGTTTATACTACAACTTGATTACCTGACAAGTATGTCTCAAACTTCTTAACTGCCAAGATCAAACAAAGTGCTTCCTTCTCAACTACTGAATAACACAGCAATGGTTAGCACAAAGCATTGGTTAGCATACAGCATCGGGTATGGTGCTCACAGACAGCTTCTCCTTCCTCCTCTGGGCAAGACAGCATGCGCTCGTTCCTTGTGTTTGAAGTTGAACAAATTCCTGCGTTCCCAGTTCGTCCTCGTCGCCAATGTAGTGTTTGTATATATCTGAGGAAGTCTTGGTTGTAGGGTTGATGTAAAGTCATGACTTTGTTACTGACTTTAATACTTATAAACGATTACATGACTATAGCTTCCAAGCTTGGCAGGCGTCCTGTGCGCTCTTGTTTACCTCCTCTACTCTCTCTGGCGTCTCAGCCGCCGCACATAGAAAACGGATGGTACCATTTTCTGTGAACATGACAGTCGGGAGGGAACTTTAGGAGTTCAAGAGGAGCGAGGACGGGTGGGGACTCTCCCAAAAGTAGTGCGCTCGATGAAGTAACCCGGTTCAAGAGCTCAAGGGACGCGGGGAGGAAGCCCCAAGCTGTGAGCAGTGGACCTAGCTCGGGAGCGAGTGCTGCTGCCCGGGAACCGACGACAGGGAGTCCTAGGAGGACTCAGGGAACCTCTACCGTTGGTGCTACCAGGGTGACTGGTAGAGGGTGGCCCAGGAGAGGCGGTCGGTGTTACAACTGTGGGGGACGAGGACACTTTGCAAGGGAGTGCGGTCGCCCCAGGCATGGCGGGAACGTGGCTTTCGTGAGGATAGGAAGCGAAGAAGCCAACAATGAATCAGGTGATGTGCCGGCGATGAGGGAGAAGAGGATTCACCCCTTTGTGTGTGAGGGGACGGTGAAGATAAGAGGAGCTGAGCCTGTGCCAGTAAGGATACTGAGGGACACTGGATCCGACTTCACCCTTGTTAGTGAATCCCTCTTCCCCAAGGACTACAGAAGTTCCAGTACAGGGGAGGCCCTGATAAGGACGTTGTGGGGGACAAGTGAGGATGCCCCTTCATAAGGTGATTTTTAATTCAGACTATGGTTGTCAGACTCTCGTGGTAGGGGTCTGTGCTTTACTGCCCAGGATGGAAGCTAAGGTCATCCTAGGGAATGACTCCTGTGGGAGATGTGTTCTCCCGAATTTGAATAGGGGTGAGGAGTGTATAGAGCCCTATTGACAGAGCAGCAGGACGGGGGCCAGCAGTGGCGAAACGGAAATTGCGAGAGTGGCATTTCCGGTATGCGCGGTGACGTTGGGACGAGGCGTCAGGAAAGATGATGTGAGCAGATCCAGTCAATCCAGCCGAAGAGAACATGCCAGGTGACCTGGGGCTCGATCATTTGTTCCGAGAGGAGGCCAGAGGACAAGCGACAGGTGAGGAAGGGTCGGATAGGAGTGTCCATGTTACTCTCTCCAGTCCTCTAGGTATTGACCGCACCTGTCTAGGTGAGCTGCAAAAGGAAGAGTTTCCTGAGTTGGTACGGGAAGCGGAAGGAGGTCTCGCCGGACCCAAGTCACCGACTCACTTCTTCGTGGAGAAGGGAGTGCTAATGAGGCAGTGGAGACCGGTAAGGGAAGAAGCGTGTGATATTATGCTGAGAGTGAGGCATCAGGTGGTGGTGCCACCGCGGTACTGAAGGTGGCACACTCAGTGGATCCCGCGGGTCACTTTGGAGTGACCAAGATCGTAAGCAGGCTTCAGGAACATTTTTTATTGGCCGGGCATGGACGCAGATGTAAGAAGAATCTGCAAGATGTGTTTCCCCTACCCGTTCTCGCACTTGCTTATAGTCAATATTGGCTTATTTAATAAGTGCATATGTGACATACTAATTGATTGTGAATATTTTAGTTTACCTTGAAAATCTTCATAGAAAACACCGACCTCACCTAACCTTCTTATTATGGTAAGATAAGCATCTTATTGCTTCTTACTTACAACTACTACTTAACCTATACCGTTGATAGGTTAAGTAATAATTGTAAATAAGAAGCAATAAGATGCTTATCTTAACGTACTAAGAAGGTTAGGTGAGGTCGGTGTTTTCTATGAAGCTTTTCAAGGTAAACTAAAATATTCACAATCAATTGACTGTAAGCAAGTGCGAGAACGGGTTGGTTTCCCATGCCAGAGGGCGGGGAAGAACGTCCCTGCCATCCCGAAAGCACCTTTGGTTCCAGTTCCTGCGTATGGCCAGGCGTTTGAACGCCTAATAATCGACGTCATGGGACCACTACCTAAGACCAGAAAAGGGAATAATTACTTATTGACTATCATGTGTGCTTCGACGAGATTTCCAGAGGCGATCCCAGTGCGGAAGGTGACGTCGAGATGCGTCATGGGACACCTTCAGCGGTTCTTTGCTTGGGAAGGTGTGCCCAAGGAGATCCAGTCCGACTGTGGAAGTGTTTTCCAGTCGAGGTGGTTTAGGTAGGCTATTGCGAGCTGGGGAATAGCCCAACTACGATCGTCACCTTATAGACCTTAATCGCAGGGAGCGATTGAGAGGTTCCACTCCACTCTGAAGACCATCTTAAGAGTGTATATTGCAAAACAGGGAGCGGAATGGGATGAGGCTGTTTGTCCAGCCCTGTTTGCGATCCGAGATGCTATAGTTGAGTCTCTGGGATTCTCTCCATTCCAGCTAGTGTTTGGGCACGAAGTAAGGAGCTGATGATGCTGATGGAGCAGTTGACAGCGGAGAAGACATTAGTGACAGTGGAAGAGAATGTGCAGAAATTCCATGAACGATTGGAAACGGCGAAGGAATTGGCTGCTGATCACATGAAGACAGCTCAAGAGAAGACGTCGATCTGGTACGACAAAAAGGCTGTCCCAAGGGAGTTCGAGGCAGGAACCAGAGTGATGATGTTGCTACCTGGGAGAGGTAGAGTGACGGAATCATGCTTTGGTGGTCCATACTCGGTTGTTCAGCGTGTGGGTACTGTAAGTTATGAGATCAGCAAGCCGAATCGCCCCAAAAAGACACAGGTATGTCACATCAACCGTTTAAAGCCATACTTCCCAGAGGAGCAAGAGAGTGCGAGAGTGAAGGGAGCAACACAGTCGCAAGAAGGGAAATTGGTTCTGTGTATGGAGATGAACCAAGTGTTGCCAGCAGAGGAAAGAAAGTGGGCCCGTGCCGATGGTACGCGCCTGTCAAATACAGAAAGTTTGGTACATCTAGAAGAGAGGCTACGTCATCTGGATAAAGGGAAAAGGAGAGATCTAGTGACCCTGATAAGAAGGAACAAGTCGCTCTTCACGGATGTGCCCCGACGGCACAAGAGTGTGGCGCACGAGGTAGATGTGCGCGGAGGAAAGCCAATCAAGCAGAGCACTTATCGGGTGAGTCCTGAGAAGAGGAAAATCATGTGACAGGAGGTGGAATATCTGCTAGCGAATGATCTCGCTGAGTCCAGCAATGGTGAGTGGAGCTCGCCCTGTGTACTGGTCAAGAAGAGTGACGGATCATATCGTTTTTGCACCGACTATCACAAAGTGAATTCCATAACCGTGTCGGATTCTCACCCGATGCCCCGAATAAGTGATTGCGTCGACCAAGTGGGAAACGCAAGGTTTGTCACCAAGGTCGACCTGCTGAAAGGATATTATCAAATTTCTTTGTCTCCAAATACAAGAAGGATCTCAGCGTTTGCTACTCCAGACGGATTGTACCAGTACAAAGTACTTCCGTTTGGTATGAAGAACAGCGGAAGTTGATTCCAGAGGATGATGAACGAAGTGCTAAGGGGGATGGACGGTTGTGCCGTGTATATAGGCGATATAGTGGTGTACGCCGATAGCTGGAAGCAACACATGAATCTACTGACGGAGTTGTTCCAACGGCTGGAAGAAGCGAACCTGACAGTTCATCTGGCCAAGAGCGAATTAGGAAAGGCCCGATTAGAATATTCAGGTTTCGTCGTGGGTCAAGGGGAAGTGATTCCAGTAGACCAGAAAGTGATGGCAATCAAAGAATATACGAATCCCAGGACGAGAAAAGAATTGTTACGATATCTAGGGATGATTGGATACTAAAGAGGATTTTGCAAGAACTTCTCGACAGTGGCACACCCTCTGACTGAATTGCTATCTAAGAACGTTAGGTGGAAGGGGCGGGAAGCATGCCAGGAGTCCTTCGAGAAGACTAAGAAGTTATTAACCGAAGCGCCAGTGCTGATTTCGCCCGACTTTGAGTCAGACTTTATCTTGTACGTCGACACAAGCGACGTGGGGATTGGGGCCATGTTGGCTCGAGAGAAGGACGGAGTTCACCGACCAGTGGCATTCTACTCGAAGAAATTTGAAAAGTACCAGAGGGCTTATAGTACAGTGGAAAAGGAAGCCTTAGCCCTGATCCTGGCACTGATGCTTTCCGACGTCTATGTGGGTGGAGGTACTAGACCGGTGCGAGTGTTCACCGATCATAACCCTTTGGCGTTTGTGCACAGGATGAAGAACTCGAACCAAAGGCTGACAAGATGGGCCCTACTGTTACAAGAGTACTGGCTGGAAATCAGGCACATTAAAGGAAGGGAGAATATGGTAGCAGATGCCCTCTTCCGGATTTACTAACCGATATGACTCTTATTTTAAGGGGAAGAGTATGTTACGGTGCCCTCTCCTATTTCTTTCGTTTGCCTGCTTTAAGAGTCATATCAGCTCTCCCTACTGATTCTCTGAGGTACAGGGAGTCTGTTGGTATATATAGCGATCAGATCGGCCGCCAGATAAGGGAGAAATTTACATTATAATTTGTAGGAAAGGGGAAAGTGGTGCCCGGATATAAATGAAAGAGTACTCCCTACTGCAGATATGCCGTTTTGTAAGGGATGCTAGCCGATTGCGGACTGGCCGACTCAGGTCGCGGGCGACCAATCAGAGCCCGCCGTGACGTCACCGAGTGCCCCAGGTGACGCCAACGTCAGAGTTGACCTGACTGTGGAGGTGAGAGGACATGCCTCAGTCAGCTCTCGAGGATTTGAGGCTCTACAAGCTTTATTCAGTGGATTAAACTAGCCATCGCAGCCCACCACTGTTACTGCAGAACCTGCGCTTTTGGGAAGCAAGAAGGAACCAAGTCCATTGAGCAGAGGAGCACCAAACTTGGAAAATAGTCGGCGACGACGCTGGACGGCGCCGCCTGAGCTGTGGGTCTGGTAGGTGTGGCGGGCAGGCCTAGCTGTGACCGGGTCACGTCCACTGAGGGTTTTGGAGGGACGACACCGTTCCTAGGACAAGGAGCAACGCCTTGTGGAAGGGACGAGTGTATAAATATAGTGATTAGCTCAGTGCCCACTGGTGAACCAGGATTGGGTTAGCTGAATCTCTGGGATTGGATCGGCGAACGACGCGAAGGCTTCATGACACCTGAAGACCTGTGGAACGTTCCTGGATCGTCAAGGACCGACTCAGGAAGCGTGGGAACCTCACACCATCGAGGGACAGGCGTCGTGAGCCAGGAATGTAAAGGTAGATCAAATTTCCCTCCCATTACCCCTTGTGTGAGTAGGCTAGATAGACCACGATATTTGCATATGTGTATTGCAGTATAGCATTAATACTTTAGTGGTAGAATAGGCTGCTGGGCAACTTGTGTCCAGGACTGTTGGAGAGGACAGTGTGAGTGGACGGCAGGACAGTTGAGGAGGAGGTGCCGACGTGGCGAAGAGGCCCTTCTGTGAGATGTTGTTGTTGTTGTTAAAGATTCGCTACCTGGAACAAAGTTCCAAGTAGCACGGGCTATGGTGAGCCCGTAGTTCTGTGAGAGAGTGTGTGACTCCTGTCTAATCTGCCCAGTTGAAGGAGTGGTTGGAGGTCGTGAAAGAAGAGTTGCTGACGATCTCCAGATTTATTATCCCTATTTTCATTTTCATGTATTGCTTGTGATCGTATTTGTGATCATGTAATTTGTGTCAGTAAATTCACACATTTTATCATTGTGTTTAAGTGTGCCTCTATTATAATATTTCTCTATGAGCATACACGAGGGTTATCATAGTACCACCTAGGGAACATCACGTTCCCTATAGAAGTTCTTATCACCTGGAGAGTGGTAAAGCAGCACAGACTTATATAAAAGTGTACCCTAAGCCATCCGACCAGTATCAGAGCCTGAATGGTGGCAACAAGTAACGTAGTGGCTGGAGAGAGGTAAAGCCACACAGACTTTTATGGGAGAGTACCATGGGCTGACAGTCCAGTGGCAGATGTATGGGAGTAGCAACACTCTGGCAACGAACAGTATAGAATACACCCACTGAACTGCATTGCTGGGGTGCAGATATACTAACCCAGCTGGCGACCTTGTTAAGAAGAAGATAGAGGAGGCAGGCGAGAAAGGAGTTCCTGCAACCTTTTTGTCTGGCAGGCAAGACTCAGGGGAAGTTATTGTTATAAGGTAAGCTTGAGTCTTCCTTCACTCCTCTACGGGTCTAGGCCAGAACTGCTGATAGTATTTTCCCCATGGTTGACTGAAGGGCTCCCAGGGTGAATCAGTGGCACCTCCCCCCCTACAGTGGTGGGAGCAAAGACCTGCGGTAGTGGGCATTGCTGGTCCTCTCATGTGGGACCAAGGAGACTCCAGTGAATCCCGGGAGTCGGAGGGGCTGAGTATTCTGCCTTCTGAGCCCCTAGCAGCCGAGTGCTAGCAGAGCCCCGGCCCACCCCCCGTGACAGCATCCGCTTCAGCCAGTACGCAACTAGGGTTAGTAAACATGATAGAGCACTCTGTCCCACTAACTTAACACTTGTCAAAATCATTACCTACAGTAACATCAACCCCAAGGATGGGCAACTGCTCACTAACTGCTACAGTGCACCAATCCGGTGTAATAGATGATTTCAGGTTAACTTTAACTAATGGTACATGCTGAACATGACCTCCAAATCCTTGTAATAACACTACCTCACCAGTGTCTTCTGTGCTAACATCAGTAAGAACCCAGTGAGAAATTAGAGACTGGGAAGCACCCGTGTCCCTTAATAACTGCACTGACTTCCAGGTTCCACTAGTACATAATAAGGTACCCGAATGTAGGTACGGTTCAAAATTAGTCATCCACTTGGGCATGACTGGAGTAACATTGGTATTAAAGGCTTGCAAATCCCTCCTCATAATCAGACTAGTTGGTCTCAACTCAGGGTGCAAGGCATAACAGGAATTTACCACATGACCTCTTCTCCTGCAATGCGTGCAATATCTGCCAGTGATCGAAACAACCGAACCAACTGCAGGTTTAAACACTACATTACTTGAGGTTGACAACCCTGTCTGTTGTTTCTCAATTTTAGGCTTTACAGAAGAAGGGTTCAGGGGAGAAGGTCAGGTAGTTGGTCGGGTCTGGAAAACATGAGATTTAGGAGCATGATAATTAGTCTTAACATTATAATGATTAGATGGTGCTAATCATTATAATGTTAATCATTATAATGTTATAATGTTAATCATTATAATCTTACTAATTCATGTTCTCCCGCGAGCATGAATTAGTAAGTAATTCATGCTCGTCAGCTAGATTGGCTAGTTTCATAAGATAAGTGGTTTGTTTGTTTTTTGCCATAAACGAAGCTAATTTCTCTGGTAGACAACCTAAAATTTCCTCAGTTACTATGAGGTTTCTCAAAGTCTCAAACTCTGGAATGTTAAGCGCTTTAATCCATCTGTCAAAATTGTTGAGTTTAACCCTACAAAGTCAGAAATAGTCTGGTCATGTGCTAATTTTAACCCTCTGAAATTTTGTTTATGTGCCTCTGGGATCTGCTGGCATGCATTCAAGATGCTCTGTTGGACAAATTTAAAATCGAATGAATTCTCAGCAGGCATAGATGCAAAAACTTCCTAAGCTTTCCCCTTAAATTGTCCCTGCATAATGGCAACCCATTGATCCACAGGCCAATTCATGCTGACTGCTAACTTCTTAAAATGTAAAAAGAATATTTCTGGGTCTTCCTCATTGAATTTAACTAAATCTACATGTTTACTATACTTCGAAGAACTATTAGTACTCTCTGGATTATTGCTAGTATTACCTTACCCTGCTGCAATTCTCTGTTCCTCCAACCTGTTATTATTTTCAGCCATACTCTGCTGAATTTCTAATTGTTTAGTTTGCTGCTCGGCTTGTTTAGTTTGATACTCTGCTAGTTGCAACTGAGCCTCCAACATCTGTTGCTTAGTCTTCAACCCAAGTTGTTTTTGCTGGTTCTGCAACTCCAACCTCTGTTTGTCTGCTTCCAGTCTAGCCATTTCTAATTTAATCTCCATCTCCAACTTTAAGATTGCCACCTGGTCACTTGGCTCTTCTTCTAACTCTCCTGAACACTCCTCGTCAAGTTGCTCCTCCTCCAACAATTGTGTGACAATGACTCTTAACAACTGAGCCTTTAACATTTTACTGGAAACTGTTAGGCTCAATTTATCAGCCAGAAGCAACAAACCAGACTTCTTCAAGTCTTTAATTTTACCAAAATTTGGCTGCTCCACCAGCACAGCAACCTGATCCTCCATGGTTGGCTCAATTATCACAACTTAGCACTTAGAACAACACTGAAAATTTTGCTTGGCCCCTAGCACAAGCTGAACACTTACCTCAATCGTGAAGCGTTGAGAAGTTTTCACAGCAGCTCAGACTGAACAGAGAATATGTACACACAGGCTTGATTAGGTGTCACTAGAGAACCACAGAGTACCTAGGAAGGCAATTGCTATTAGTAATCTGCACTCTTAATTAGTACATTACATTACATGGAATTAATAATCAATGCTCCCGGACAGTGGGCCTCATTTTATTATAACCCTTTAAGTCTAGGTATGGTTCTTTTGCTTGCAGTAATCAAAAAATAATAATTTCAGCCTTGCCTCAAAGTTTGTCTGGGGTATGATTAAAAGACACTGCTTAACATGCAAAACAATATACTGTACTTAAGGATAACAAGACATATCAAACTGATAAATGGTAAAAATTAGAGGAAGCCAGAATTATCTTTCAGCATGCAATAATATCATAAAATCACTTAATGAGCACAGACAATCTCTTAAACACATGAATGAATAAATGGAGTAGCTCCAACAAGAAATAACTTGCACAAGCCTATCAAAAATAATGCCACACAGGCACACTACAGCATGCTACAATATAAATCATACAATATTAACTGGAACACAAATGGATACCATACTAATAATAGTACTAAACAGGGAAAGGATTAAATGCTATACATAGTTATCGTGAATAATGTAGAATCAATCATAGATTCGTAACAGGTGACAAAGAGTAAGCAAGAAAGAGAGCGATAGGCGGACTGCATTTTTTTGTTTGAACTGTCGGAAAGCCTTTGACACAGTACCCCATAAAATGCCAATGCATAAGCTGGAGAAACAGGCAGGAGTAACTGGTAGGGCGCTCCAGTGGATAACAGAATACCTAAGCAATAGGAAGCAGAGAGTTACAGTGAGGGGTGAGACCTCAGATTGGCGTTGAGTCCCACAGGGCTTTGTACTCGGTCTAACCTGTTTCTGATATACGTAAATGATCTCCCATAGGGAATAGAATCATTCCTCTCAATGTTTGCTGACGACGCCAAAATTATGAGTGGGATTAAGACAGAGGAGGACAGCTTGAGGCTTCAAGAAGACCTGAACATCCTGCAGGAAAGGTCGAACAAATGGTTGTTAGAGTTTAACCCAAGCAAATGTAATGTAATGAAGATAAGGGTAGGGAGCAGGAGACCAGATACAAGGTGTCATTTGGGAGATGAAATACTTCAAGAGTCAGAGAGAGAGAAAGACCTGGGGGTTGATATCACGCCAGACATGTAACCTGAAGCTCATATCAAGAGGATAACATCAGCGGCATATGCCAGGTTGGCTAAGATAAGAACGGCCTTTAGAAACATGTGTAAGGAATCTTTCAGAACATTATATACCACATATGTCAGACCAATCCTGGAGTATGTGATTCCAGCATGGAGTTCGTATCTAGTCAAGCATAAAACTAAACTGGAAAAGGTTCAAAGGTTTGCCACCAGACTAGTACCCGAGTTGAGAGGTATGAGCTACGAGGAGAGACTACGGGAATTAAACCTCACTTCGTTGGAAGACAGAAGAGTTAGGGGGGACCTGATCACCACACTCAAGATTCTCAAGGGAATCGATAGGGTAGATAAAGACAGGATATTTAATACAAGGGTCACACGCACTAATGGACACAGGTGGAAATTGATTGCCCAAATGAGCCACAGATATATTAGAAAGAACTTTGTTAGTGTCAGCGTGGTTGACAAATGGAATGCATTAGGAAGTGATGTGGTGCAGGCTGACTCCATACACAGTTTCAAGTGTGGATATGATAGAGCCCAAGAGGCTCAGGAACCTGTACACCTGTTGATTGACGGTTGAGACGCAGGACTAAAGAGCCAGAGCTCAACCCCCGCAAGCACAATTAGGTGAGTACAATTAGGTGAGTACACACACACACACAAGCACACGCACGCACACATACGAGGAAAGGCTGCGGGAAATGCACCTTACGACAGTGGAAGACAGAAGAGTAAGGGGAGACATGATCACAACCTACAAAATCCTCAGAGGAATCGACCGGGTAAACAAGGATAAACTATTCAACACTGGTGTGACGCGAACAAGGGGACACAGGTGGAAACTGAGTACCCACATGAGCCACAGAGACCTTAGAAGGAACTTTTTCAGTGTCAGAGTAGTTAACGGATGGAATGCATTAGGCAGTGATGTGGTGGAGGCTGACTCCATACACAGTTTCAAATGTAGATATGAGAGGGCCCAGTAGGCTCAGGAATCTGTACACCAGATGATTGACAGTTGAGAGGCGGGACCAAAGAGCCAAAGCTCAACCCCCGCAAGCACAAATAGGTGAGTACAAATAGGTGAGTACACATACAAGCACACACACGTAAACGCACGTGCACACGCACATACAGAAGCAGACGCACGCACACACACGCGGTGGAAACAGGAGGCCAGACACAAGATACAGAATAGGAGATGAAGTACTTAATGAAATGGAAAGAGAGAAAGATCTAGGAATTAGTATCACACCAAACCTGTCTCCTGAAGCCCACATAAAGAGAATTACGTATACGGCATATGCGAGGCTGGCTAACAACAAAACAGCCTTCTGGAACCTGTGTAAGGAATCGTTTAGAATCTTGGACACCACATACATAAGACCAATCCTGGCGTATGCGGCCCCAGCATGGAGCCCGTACCATGTCAAGCACAAGACGAAGCTGGAAAAAGTTCAGAGGTATGCGATTAGACTAGTCCCGGAACTAAGAGGCATGAGTTAGGAGGAAAGGCCGCGGAAATGCACCTTACGACACTGGAAGACAGAAGAGTGAGGGGAGACATGACCACTACCTACAAAATCCTCAAGGGAATTGACAGGGTAGACAAGGAGAAACTATTCAACACTGGCGGTACGCGAAAAAGGGGACACTGAGTACCCAAATGAGGCACAGGAACGTTAGAAAGAACTTTTTCAGTGTCAGAGTAGTTAACAGGTGGAATGCATTAGGCAATGATGTGGTGGAGGATGACTCCATACACAGTTTTAAATGTAGATATGATAGAGCCCAGTAGGCTCAGGAATCTGAACTCCAGTTGATTGACAGTTGAGAGGCGGGACCAAAGAGCCAGAGCTCAACCCCCGCAAACACAACTAAGTGAGCACAACTAGGTGAGTACACATGTATACACATACTGTCAGGGTGGACAAAGACAAACTCCCTTGGACGTTGCTGGGCAGTAGATCCTCTCCCCCAGTCGCTGGTGAGCTGCAGATCCTCTTCCCAGGTCGCTGGTGGGCTGCAGATCCTCTCCCCCGGTCGCTGGTGAGCTGCAGATCCTCTTCCCAGGTCGCTGGTGAGCTGCAGATCCTCTCCCCCGGTCGCTCGTGGTCTGCAGATCCTCTCCCCCGGTCGCTGCTGGGCTGCAGATCCTCTCCCCCAATTGCTCGTGGGCTGCAGATCCTCTCCCTCGGTCGCTGCTGGGCTGCAGATCCTCTCCCCCGGTCGCTGGTGGGCTGCAGATCCTCTTCCCAGGTCGCTGGTGGGCTGCAGATCTTCTCCCCCGGTTGCTCGTGGGCAGCAGATCCTCTCCCTCGGTCACTGCTGGAATGCAGATCCTCTCCCCCGTTCGCTGGTGGGCTGCAGATCCTCTCCCTCAGTCGCTGCTGGGCAAGCAGATCTCCCCACGGTCGCTGCTGGAATGCAGATCCTCTCCCTCGGTCGCTGCTGGGCTGCAGATCCTCTCCCTAGGTCGCTGGTGGGCTGCAGATCCTCTCCCTCGGTCGCTGCTGGAATGCAGATCCTTCCCCCGGTCGCTGGTGGGCTGCTGATCCTCTTCCCAGGTCGCTGGTGCGCTGCAGATCCGCTCCCGCGGTCGCTGCTGGGCTGCAGATCCTCTCCCACGGTCGCTGCTGGGATGCAGATCCTCTCTCCCGGTCGCTGCTGGGCTCAGATCCTCGCCCTCGGTCGCTGCTGGGCTGCAGATCCTCTTCCCCGGTCGCTGCTGGGCTNAGAGGCAGAAAGACAATACAAAAATGACATCGCAAGCAAGGCAAAGACTCAGCCTAAATTGTTGCATAGCCACATGAGGAGAAAAACAACAGTAAAGGAACAGGTTATGAAATTAAGGATAGGGGCAGAAGGATTCACTACAAACGACAAGGATGTGTGTGAGGAACTGAATAAGAGATTCCAAGAGGTCTTCACCTTAGAGCAAGGAGAAATCCCAGAGATAAGAGAGGGAATAGCTAACCAGGAACCACTGGAAGAGTTTGAGATTACAAGCGGGGAAGTAAGGAAGTGTTTACTAGAGTTGTATGTGACAAAGGCTATAGGCCCAGATGGAATCTCGCCTTTGATACTAAAGGAAGGAGCAGAAGAACTGTGCCTACCACTCTCCATAGTGTATAACAAATCTCTGGCAACAGGGGAACTGCCAGAAATTTGGAAAGCAGCTAATGTAGTTTTAATATACAAGAAAGGGGATAGACAGGAGGCACTGAATTACAGGCCAGTGTCCCTAACCTGCATACCATGCAAGCTGATGGAGAAGATTGTGCAAAGAAAGCTAGTGGAGCACCTGGAGCGTGTGAGGGGATGGTTCACCAGCTCACTTACAATAGTGCTCTTATGCCTGTGGGAGGCCAGTACACTTGTTAAGTGCACTTTTAAGTGTGCGGACTTAACTTTGGTAACCAGCAACCGAAACATCTAGTGTTTGAGCTCGCGTGAGAGCCGCAGTCATCATCAGTCCAGAAATGTTACCGTGGCCATGGTAGCATGTCTGTGGACAGAGATAGAGCCGATAGCATCTCTCAGAGTAATGGCTTGGTGCGAGGGACTAGGTTTGCGCGGGAAAACAGTTAGGCCGCTGGCGTGGGTAGCTGTGGGCCACCCGCTCGCTAGCCACTTGAGCCGTCGCCATGGAAACAGCCGCCATCTTAGTAAACATCTTGAGCCGCCATGTTGGTCGGCCATCTTGGAGTTGCCCTAGGGGCTATGCTACACCGTCGCTGATTGGAGGAGAGAGGTAGGCCCCAGTATGCCTTCCTCTCATTGGGTATTTCGAGGAATACGCGGGAATCGACGGTGTGAGCGTCATTCTGGAGGAGCCATCACCCTGTCAAGACGCTCCTATGCTCAATTCGGCCAAATTGAGTATAGTGCGTTGGGGTGGCTTAATTAACTACTCAGCTGCTGCACCTCCTGCTTCATCTACGACAGCGGTCGTCACAGAATCCGGCCGAAGTCGTCGCTTGGAGGGGAAAAGACAGTGTACAGTGGGTAGAGAAGATCTTGTGATCGGTCTGGGATCGTGGGGTAATGTGCATACGAGCAGTAACAGACTCGTAGATCCCATACCAGTGATGATTAGACTTGCTAGTGCTCTGTAGCAGTCGATGGGAACGGGGAAATAAGTGTTAGTGCGGGGAAATAAGTGTAGAACGGGGAAATAAGTGTAGATTTCCCATGTTTGTTTATGACGAAATCATTGTGCGCGTCACCTGTGTACGAACGCTTCACTTACCGGTGGGTCGAGGGTACGAAACAAGCCGTGTTGTGGGAGGGTTCGGTGCGCGCCATTGTACGAACGATACCGCGGAGGTACCAAGCCAGCCTACCACCACTGAGCCAGCCACCCATAGCGGGGTGCCTGATGTATGGGAATGGGGTGTGTAAGCCGGCAGTATGAATGTAAGTACCTATGTGTGTATTTCTGGTGATTAGTAGTCTCTAAAGCTTGAATTCGAGGTCAAGTGTTCCGTCGCATTGTCACGCAGCACCTGTAGGTGAAGTGAAGTGTGGACGAGGAGATAATCATCCTTGTCATCGTGTCAGTCCTGAGGGACGTACGTCTTGTGAGCACAGACGTACAGAGTGTGTGTGTGTGTGGGTACACACGGGAACAGAGTATATACATAGATTAGCCAAGGACTGAGAGGATGTCCATGTAATATTATATTATTCCATTGTGGTAATTATTCATTCTTGATCGTCCGTGGGACGGAGTGATATCATTTCATGTGTAGTCTTGCAGGTGTGGAATTTCAACACTGAGCGCTCAGGTATGTGGTAACGTCAGTGATTCCTGGCAATGATTATTGTGGAGTGTGCTACAGTGTGGTTTTAATTTCTTGTATTGTTCCCAGGGCCGTGACAATATATACATATTGTGGTTGCAGTATTAACGTAATTTTGGTAGAATTTGGTGAGTGACGAGGCTGTCGGGAGTGACAGCCCTCGCTCTGTCGAGTAACGTAAAACTCGGGAGTGTTTATTCGGCATGCGTGATCGATAAATCACTCACCCATGTGATTTAGGAGTGCGAGATCTCCTTAGTGTTCCCAATAACGTTTGATAGCTGTAGGCTACATGTGTCAGCAGTAATTGTATATATATATATAATCGTAGTGTCACGGTGCCCCATGTTATTGTGTTATTTACTGTGTGGTTATTGCAAATTTGGGACCTATGTTCTAGGGGTTATTGAGAGCACTGGGGTCATTTGCAACAGTAAATAAGTAAGTGTTGAGCAGTATTCTAATACTTGGAAATTAGAGTAATTGCCGTGTGTGTTGTTGCAAAGGGGTTGTCATTGTTAGTGATTGTTGCTAGAGTTGAGCAATCACCGTGGGTGACTGCAGTTCAGTAAAGTCATTGGGGGGCAGTGTTCTAGAGGGTTCATGTCCTGTATGTTATTTTACTAGGTTCTGCGGTATTGTCATTGCAACCGGATTGTAACGTAAATCACTGTGTTTGTTAGTGTGATTTGACATTGTCGTGGGTGAACTCGGCTGTAGACGAGTACTTGGGTTTACATATATTCTCCTGTTTATCTGGTAGGACATCGAAGTCCAGTATTCAGTGAGGTGATTGCGAGGCAATTAATATAACGTAACCGAGGGAACGCCCATTGCTTAAGAGAATTTGTTCTTTTACAATATGAGTAACGTAGACTACGTTTGGGTTAATTTACTTTCCTGCAAGCAGCTACGGTAATCTCAAGGAGCCTAGCCACCAGCCAGATAAGAATTAGAGTATTGTCTGTCGTAATTAACGGTCAGTGGGCCGGGTAATTGACGTGTTTCAGGAAGTCAAAGTAATTAATCTCGATCCTTGTTGATCGACTCACACGAAGGCTACATTGTTCCATTAACGTAACGTCGTTATTTATGTCCGGAAGTACCGGCACTTGATTGACTCGTGGGAAGAGTAACGTCATTTTAGAATAACGTAAACGTGGTGCCTAATTACTGTTATTAGCCACCTGAATTGGTCTGAGTATGGAAGGCTCAGACGGAATTCATACCTTAATGTAAATTGCTGAGCCAGTGT
>WNGS01167788.1:0-16189 GCA_020271785.1 Procambarus virginalis | reverse complement strand
ATGAATTTACATTATTTCAGAGTGAAAAATAGGTTTGATCGTGTTCTACGTGCAGCACCAACATTACAGTAAGTAAATATATCATATTTCTTCATTACTTACGTAATACTAGGAGGATTTGGGTACAATTGGGTAGATTTGGGTAATTCTACGGACCCCCTACTGGGGACTCAAACTCCAGACATTCTGATAAAAAACATAACTTACCTGCATTTTCAGAGTCAGACCCTGAAAGATTTTTCAACCATTTTCAGAGACTAGCCATGTCCATGAACTGGCCAAGGGAAGAGTGGGTGAAAATCTTGCAGGGGCGGCTTAGGGGTAAAGCACAAGATATTTTTATCAACATGCCTGACGACGAGTGTTTTGAATATGATAAAGTCAGGGAGCGAATTTTAAGGGCATATGAAATTACTCCTGAAGCTCACCGCCAAGCTTATCGCAACCTTAGGCTTACTCACAACCAACCGCTCACTGAATTTGCTAATGATCAAATTAGATTGTTTGATAAATGAATTCGCTCGGCTAACGCCCAAACATACGAGGCACTCAGAAATTTAGTCTTAGTCGAACAATTTATAGATAGTATGCCAGATAATGTAGCACATTATGTTAGAGGAAGGGTAGAGTTAAATTCTAAAATAAGGGATTTGGCCAAAATGGCAGAAAACTACCAGTTGGCGGGCAAAAGGCCCAATAAAAATAATTTTACCCCACAGAGTAGCAAAACTTATACCCACAGCCAGTCCAGACCTGCTCATTCTAACCCTTTACCTAATGCACCTTCTGTTTCAGACATAACTAACCCTGTTAAATTGTCTAGCCCCACGACACCTAAGAGTGAACCGAAGGGTAATTCTGTTAGTAATGTCTCTTCTCCCCGACGTATCTGTGGTCACTGTAAACGTCCAAACCACTATATTAGCCGTTGTTGGCAACTGTACCCGGAAAAAAGACCCAATGCTCTCGTTGTGACACAGGGTTTGAGGCTTTCTGAAGGGTTAGGGAGTAAGACCTCCAACCCACAGTGGTTGGACCTGCTTACCCCATTCTTATCGAAAGGGAGACTACTTTTGTCTGAGGGTTCTTCCTGGAAGGACGTGGTGATCTTCCGAGACACCGGTGCCATCCAGACTTTAATTGTAGAGAGTGCTTTGCAAGGTGCCAATACTCTCGACACTGGAGAGGTGGTACTGGTCGAGGGTGTCACTAGTGATACTCGAGCAGTACCCCTCCGTAAGGTTACCCTGGAATCTGATTTCCACAAGGGTGTTTGTACAGTCGGAGTCACTTCGTACCTACCTTTCCCTAATGTTGATGTAATATTGGGTAATGATTTAGCCGGGGATAAGGTTGGGGACTCCAGACTGCCTATTATGTTGCCTACCCCTAAGGTTTGCCTGGATCCACCCGCCGCAGAGGATAAGGTTGTGTACCCTGCGTGCGTGGTGACTAGGTCTATGGGACTTAAATGTAAGGGCAGCCCTGTGCTTGCCAAGGTGGTAAATCCCAAGGACACGAGGGACCTTCCGAGTGGTGAAAGCGCAGTGGACCTTGCGGACACATTCATGGCCCGACTCGATGACGTGGCCGAGGACATTGTGGAGAGCCTGCCACCGCCGACTACCGAGAGTAGTGAGGAGGTGGAGAACACTGTTGAGCCTCGGCCAATGGCATCTGATCAAGGCCTGGATGCCTCCTTGAGTGAGTTACAGAAAGCTGACCCCAGTCTTACTGATTGTCATGAGTCAGCCATCTCTCTGGAGGAGATTGTAGACGCAGCAACTGGGTACTACTACAATGAGCTGATTTTGATGAGAAAATGGAGACCACAGAGTGCTCCCTTGTCAAATGAATGGGAGGTAGTCCACCAGGTTATGTTGCCGACCTGCTATAGAGAGAGAGTTTTGGCAGCTGCCCATGATGACCCTATGGGGGGACATCAAGGCTTTAATATTACTTATCGCAAAATCTGCAAGTATTTTTCCTGGCCCAAGCTGAAAAGCGATGTGGCAAAATTTTGTAATGCATGTATTGCTTGTCAACATGTTGGGAAACCAAACCAGACTCCACATAAAGCTCCTCTAAGGCCTATTGTCGTGCCGGAGGAACCATTTTCTCATGTTGACCAGACCACACACTAGAAGTTGAAGGGACGACGACGTTTCGGTCCGTCCTGGACCATTCTCAAGCGACTTGAGAATGGTCCAGGACGGACTGAAACGTCGTCGTCCCTTCAACTTCTAGTGTGTGGTCTGATCAACATACTTCAGCCACGTTATTGTGACTCATCGCCTGCATTTTCTCATGTGGTAATGAACTGTGTTGGTCCATTACCTAGAACTAAGTCTGGTAATATTTACCTAATCACGATGATGTGTATCACGACTCGTTACCCAGAGGCTTTTGCTGTAAGGAACATCCGAGCAAAGACTGTTGTTGCTCGTATGTTGCAATTTTTTTCCACTTTTCGACTGCCTCGGGTTATGCAAACTGACAATGGTACTAACTTTAAGTCTGATACTTTTGAACAATTTTGTAAGGACCATGGAATAACTCATAAGGTTTCCAGCCCATACCATCCGCAGAGTCAGGGGGTCATTGAACGGTTCCATCTAACTCTGATGCAGATGTTGAAGACATCGTGCGAGAGTTCCCATACCTTCTGGGATGAGAACTTGCCGTATGTTTTGTTTGCTGCTAGGGAGGGGTTGCAAAGTTCACTGGGTTGTTCTCCTTTTGAGTTAGTCTTTGGCCATAAAGTTCGTGGACCCTTGCAAATGTTACAGGAGAATCTGTTAGGGAACGTAACGTTAACCGAAGGTTCGGCTTTCTTTGCGCAACACCACCAGAGACTCAAGGACTGCAAGGCTGCTGCACTAAAGTATCTTGGGAAGGCCCAAGAGAATATGAAAGAACGAAACGATGCTAAGGCTAAGTTGCGGGTATTTCAGCCTGGTGACCCTGTCCTGGTATTAAAGCCTCGACTAGGGAGCACTATGTCCCACAAGTACGAAGGCCCCTACATTGTGACAGAAAAGACTGGGGACCTCACGTACAAAGTAAGGCACTCTGACAAGCTTAATCAGGTGATGCTCGTACACTTGAACCGGCTAGAGAAGTTCCAGGGCCCCAGGCCCATTGCACTAACCAATGTTTCCTTTTCCAGTGAGGGAGGGGATGATTGTTCTGGTGACCCAACTAATCTCATTCTCAATAATTCTAGTTCTGTGAATGCTGTGGAGGAGGGACTGTTCCATTTGCAGATGGACCAACGTGAAGAGGTGCAGTCGTTGCTTGACGAATTCTCCAGTCTGTTCGGGGAGGTCCTGACCCAGACTGATGCCATTTACCATGATGTCAAGTTGACGGACTACACCTCCATTCGCCTTCAACCCTATCGGATGAGTCCGGAAAGAAGGCCATCGTACGGAAAGAGGTCGACTTACTTCCTGCTCCTGCATGGCCTCATCCGGCCGAGCCAGGGCTCTTGGTGCTCGCCCTGCCTTTTGGTCCCCAAACCAGATGGCTCCTGGCGATTATGCACCGACTATCGGCGGCTCAACAAGGTGACCATTGTGGATGCCTATCCGCTGCCCCTTCTCGAAGACTGCATCGACGAGATCGGAAACGCCACGTACGTCTGGAAATTCGACCTCTCGAGGGGTTATTATCAGATCCCGCTCACTGAACGTGCTAAGCAACTAACTGCGTTCGTGACACCCGAGGGTGTTTTTGAGTATCAAGTGTTACCGTTCGGCTTGCGTAATGCCCCTGCCACGTTCCAGAGGCTAATGAACTCTCTGCTCGCTAATGTGCCAAATTGTCGGGCGTATCTAGATTACATTGTGCTTTTTGATAGTAATTAGACTGACCACTAGGTTATGCCAGTTGTTCACAGTTCTGAAAAGTGCAAACTTAACTCTAAATGCAAAAAAGTGTCATTTTGGCCAAGGCACAGTGACATACCTCGGTTATGAAGTAGGCCAAGGAAAAGTGTTACTTCGGTAAGATAAAATCAGTGCCATTCTGGAGTATCCAGTGCTCTGGTCTAAGAAGGGCATTCAAAGATTTATCGGTATGTGTGCATACTACCGACGCTTTTGTCAGAACTGTTCCAGTGTTGCCACTCCTCTCACAGACTTGTTGCGGAAGGCCGTTAAATTTAAGTGGTCATCAGACTGTGCAGAGGCGTTTAAAAATTTGAAACTGATCTTAGCTTCTGCCCCAGTGCTCGCTAGTCCAAGGTTCTACCGATCATTTAAAATTCATGTTGACACATCTGACTCGGGTGCTGGGGCAGTGTTGTTGCAAACTGGGGATGATCAAGTGGACCACCCAGTATACTATTACTCTGTGAAATTTGACAAGGCGCAACACAATTATTCAGTGGTAGAAAAAGAGGCGTTGGCGCTAGTGTTAACATGTAAAAAGTTTGAAGTATACCTCACATGTAATATAGTGGAAGTGTACATGGACCATAACCCACTAGTGTTCATAAACCAGATGAAGGTGAAAAATAAATGCATCCTCAGGTGGGCATTGTACCTACAGGACTTCAATCTTTCCATTACCCACCTACCGGGCCGGCTCAACATGATAGCTGACGCTCTGTCCCAGTTACCTGAGTAGCATTCATCTGAGCCACAGGAAGCCATATACCAACTGTCATGCTTTAGTATTTTTTTTTTTAGGTTCTCCTGTGACATTAAATATTCCGTGTCAAATTTATTACTTCCCCGTTTTTTTTGTATGTGCTTTTTCTTTCAGAGAATTCCTTTATGTGTGGTTTTTTCTTTCAGAAAATTTATTTCTGTGTGCTTTTTCTTTCAGAGAATTCCTTTGTGTTTTTCTTGCAGAGAAATTTTTGTTTTTGGTTGATTTTCTTTTATGTGATAGATTTTCCTTTTTATTCTCTGTATACTCTTACAAAAATATGACTACTATTCTAGCAGCCACATTTTTTTTCTCTGAAGGGGGGAGGAGTGTTACGACCCTGGGTTCTTCAGTGGAAACCAGAGGTCAAATTGAGCTATAAATAAATTACGCCAGACGTAAAACGAATCTTGTTTCTCACGGAGCATTCAGATTCTTGAGCTTGTTTTTGTTATCAACTAATCTAACTAATCAACTAATTATCAACTATTCTTAGAACTTAAAATAACCAGTTTTTACGTCGGTGAAGATTTGTAATGTTTACAAGCAGCACGATCAGCTGTTGTCTCCCCGGCAACAGCTGAAGAGAGTTGAGACTGGAGGCTCCTGCGTTCTTCTCTGTTCAGGCTGTGTGGTGTAGAGACCTACCTGTGGGACTCTGCCTTGATTCTCGTCCTCCTTCTCTTCCCTTTCCTTATCCTGTGTCTAGTTTACAAAGCTAAGTATCGTTCTGCATGTTTGTTTTCTGACATAAGTGTGTAGTAATGGTTATAGGCTATGCTAGTATTTATATTGCTAAGTTACTCTAAGGGGTCTCAGTGGAACCATGTGTGCTTAAGTGGTACCAAGCTGCCTAGAGTCCTTGCTAGTGTCCCTTGCCTATTAGACTTTACCCTAGCTTGTCCTAATTGTAAAACCTTGTATCCTGTCTATGTGGACCAAGGCTTTTAACGTAAGATAGTGTTGTAAAGTAATTATTGTTATTGTTATTTAATGTATATGGGGGGTTGTTAAGAGGGTTTAATAAATAAGTTAGTTTTAAAGGAGTATCCATTCTTCCTGTGTAGGAGATCAATGATTTACCTCTAGGCTGACATTTTCTTCAAGCCACTAAGTTAATACTCTTTTATATTTTTATTGGGGGCCGGGCCTGTATGATCTCCATTAATTGTGATACCTCCTGGTTCTAACTGCTGACCCTTCTCCATAATACTCTAGATCCCCCATAACAGCCCATTAATTCATAACAAAATCACAAAATGGTTACCCACTAATATGAAGGCCGTCCCAGCTTGTTTTCAATAAATAAACAAAGTGTGATTGAACAGCACTTTGCAGGAGCAAAAGAACAGACTAAGAGGTGGGATATGAGGACAGACTAAGACCTGGAACATGAGGACACTGCATCATTTCCATCCAACCAAGTGTCCCGAATTGGACTTAAAATAAAAAATAAAATGTTTATTAAGGTAAGGTACATACATACAAGGGATTTTACAAGGAATGATTGATTTATAGATAGGGCTAGTACACACAAAGCCTTAAGCCACTATTACGCAAAGCGTTTCGAGCATGAAAAACTTAAATGACTGAAGCTTAATACTAATTGAGTATAAAGAATAAAATGTGTAGAGAACAAATAAAAATAGAGATAAAAAAAGGGGGAACATGCCTGAAAAAGCAGCACAAATACAATTTGGTCGACAAACAGCGTTGAATATAAAAAAAAGACATGGGTTGGCAATAGAGGGGTAAGGTAGGTTACAGGGAATTTATTAGGTAGTGCTTCGTTTTTATCTTAATCTGGTTGAGAGAGGTACAGTCTTTAACATGGTTGGGAAGGTCATTCCACATTCTGAGATTCTTGATTTGTAGAGCATTTCTAGTTTGATTAAGTCGTACTCTTGGAATATCAAAACTGTATTTATTTCTGGTGTGGTGCTCATGGGTTCTGTTACAACCTTCAATGAAGCTTTTGAGGTCAGGATTGGCATTACAGTTCAGCGTTTTATATATGTATAATACACATGAGAGAATGTGCAGTGACTTAATATCTAACATATTCAGAGATTTGAGTAGGGGTACCGAGTGATGTCTGGGGCCAGAGTTGGATATTGTCCTAATAGCAGCTTTGTGTTGAGTAATTAGAGGACGTAAATGATTTTGGGTAGTAGAACCCCAAGCCTGTAGGACTGTAGTAGGACTTGTAGGTTAACCTGGCAGAGAGCTATAGATGCGTGTATAAGGAGTGAGTTACGTCAGGTATTTGAAGGGGGAGAAACCCAGGTTTAGCGCCCACCAGCCAGGGAATCCCAGCACACGCTGGCTAGCCATAAACGGGGCTACACTTTAGGGCGGGAGGCGAGTCAACGGTACGTTACTGGCCAGACACAAATCATGCTCAAAATGGTTGGCCATTATGGCAAGTATCATCACTCACTATTATTCCACGACGTCACCCAACATTGTCCCACGACGTCACCCACCATTGTCCCACGACGTCACCCACCATTGTCCCACGACGTCACCCACCATTGTCCCACGACATCACCCAACATTGTCCCACGACGTCACCCACCATTGTCCCACGACATCATCCACCATTGTCCCACGACATCACCCACCATTGTCCCACGACATCACCCACCATTGTCCCACGACATCATCCACCATTGTCCCACGACATCACCCAACATTGTCCCACGACGTCACCCACCATTGTCCCACGACGTCACCCACCATTGTCCCACGACGTCACCCACCATTGTCCCACGACGTCACCCACCATTGTCCCACGACGTCACCCACCATTGTCCCACGACGTCACCCACCATTGTCCCACGACGTCACCCACCATTGTCCCACGACATCACCCACCATTGTCCCACGACATCACCCACCATTGTCCCACGACATCACCCACCATTGTCCCACGACATCACCCACCATTGTCCCACGACATCACCCACCATTGTCCCACGACATCACCCACCATTGTCCCACGACATCACCCACCATTGTCCCACGACGTCATCCACCATTGTCCCACGACGTCATCCACCATTGTCCCACGACGTCACCCTCCCTGAATAACAACGTTCCATAACTCTGAGTAACGAGCAGTGCATGCTTGGGGAAGCAACAAACGGAGGATATGTTCAAGGTCGAGAAGCAGGTGAAAATAGCAATGTTTTCACCCTTCACACAACAACAGCTTCTTCCTGCAATCTGAAATCTTAAAAATCACAATGGCTCTACTTAACCAAAAACGTTTTATACCAAGCAACCCCCTACGCTCGGTTTGCCACTCCGTAAGAAATTCGACTGTTTTGCCTTGCCGGAAACACACGTATGAACCCATCGAGGCCGATTCATAGAAAACGTATTTTGTGTGATACTTCAGTGTTTACTAATGCGTGTAATTTTCAACAGATTGTTCGACTGGGTTAAAAATTTGAGTGTTACGTGAGAGGACATGTGTAATTTACACGGCGTTCCGAGCGGGGTGCGTGGCTTCACCAGCGAGGATATATAAGAGGAGCGCTGGATGGCGCATCTGTCGTTCTCTCGTAGCCTTGTGACCTGCAGCTCAGCCGGACCGTGCACCTGTCGTCCTCTCCTAGCCCTGTGGCCTGCAATTCAGCCGGACGCACCGTCCTGCGTCACCTGTGTAGTGCTGCCCTCAGCGATACATACCGACATGAAGCTCCCAGCCCTCCTCCTGAGCCTTGTTGTTGTGGCTGCCAGGTAACGTCGCCTTGTAGAGCAGGGGTCTCCAAACTTTTCAATGTAAGGGCCACATTATATATTTCCCATATTTATGCGGGCCGAAGGAATAAAAAATGAAAAAAAACAAAAAAACAAATCAGTGCCAGTAATTTAATTTCCTCAAATATTAAAGTATAAACATGGAAAAATTAAAACATATCTTTTTGGAAAAAATTAGGGTAAACTAAATAGAAAAAAACCAGCTTGTATGTGGTGTTAAAAAGCATAGCATATTATTATAAAGTGGTAAATATTATGGCAACAGCTTTCGTTGATAAACTTAATGGTTACCATTTTAACTATTTTAAACATGCAATATTTTTGGCTACAATAGTATTATTGCTATTTTGTATAACTAAGATAAAGGTATTGTCAAAGTACAGAGAAAAGAATATTGTACAGTGTTTGTGCTCCCTGAAACAGAAGCAGCGAAGCCCCACTCGCCCTCCATCCCCACAATATACAGTTATACACAACTGATTGGTTGTAATGCACAACACATACCTACCAGTACTAGTATCTGTGCGTCACACTATCGAGAGAGAGGAAAACTGACTCGGGCTGAGCGCCACCAGTCAGCAGCCCCAGCTTTGAATAATTCTGCGATGCCATTCGTACGATAATTATTTTTTCAAGGCCACCACACAGGGATTTGTTTGGCGGGCCGGATGAAATTATGTGGCGGGCCGGATGTGGCCCGCGGGCCATAGTTTGGAGACCCCTGTATGTAGAGGGTTGACAAACGACTTGAATGCTCTCTTAATTGTTTTATCTTCTTTCACGCCCTGTGATAGTGTTTTTGCTCTGTGAAATTACTTTATTAAGGACCCAATACATCCTGTGGGAGGTTTAGGTCTATTATCGACCCGGTATCTATTCTGTGGGAGGTTTTTGTTTAGTTCTAACCCAGTACCCATTCAGTGGGGAGAGTTAGCCTATTGTAGACCCAGTACCGTCCTCTGGTTGGTTAGTTTAGTTAGTGCATTATGGCCCACGTACCCATCATCGTTGGGTTCAGGGACTGGCCATCAATGATCTTTAAGCTTAGTAATTTTGCATTTGCTGTAAATTGTTTGACTTATTAGTTACTGGGATCCACTACTTTATTATTTCCATCTTGATGACGGATATGCGTACAGACTCCAGACACACACAATGGTCCAAGGGACAAGAAACTACAATAACAATATTGTAGTTTCCTGCCCGAAACGCTATGCGTACTAGTGGCTTTATAAGAATGTAAACACATCATGCTGTGTATTATCATAAACCCAATGTACCTTCATGAACATATAAATAAACAAATATTTCTTCTGTTTGCTCAGCGTGGAAGGAAAACAGCTGCCAGGGTGCACACCATGTGAGCTAGTGAGGTGCGCAGGTGGACCCGAGACAATGAAGTGTGCTTATGGCATTGTAAAGGACTTTTGCGGCTGCTGCTATACCTGCGGCCAAGTGAGTATATATGTAGGTCTATACCCGCGGGCAGACATTGTATGATGATTTTAAATGTTGTCGTGCAACTTTGAAATGGAACGTATTGCATGATTATAACATTTTGTTAAGTTAATTTCAGGCTATATGATAGCCTCTTTTTATTTATTATATTTTATATTTTTTTTGGAGCACTTTCAAAACGTCGGGAAAACTTTAGTCAGTCAATGATTTAATGAGATGTGTGAGTGTGTGTTGCTGTAATGAGATGTGTGAGTGTGTGTTGCTGTAATGAGATGTGTGAGTGTGTGTTGCTGTAATGAGATGTGTGAGTGTGTGTGTGTGTGTTGCTGTAATGAGATGTGTGAGTGTGTGAGTGTGTGAGTGTGTGTTGCTGTAATGAGATGTGTGTGTGTGTGTTGCTGTAATGAGATGTGTGTGTGTGTGTTGCTGTAATGAGATGTGTGTGTGTGTTGCTGTAATGAGATGTGTGTGTGTGTTTTGCTGTAATGAGATGTGTGAGTGTGTGTTGCTGTAATGAGATGTGTGAGTGTGTGTTGCTGTAATGAGATGTGTGAGTGTGTGTTGCTGTAATGAGATGTGTGAGTGTGTGTTGCTTTAATGAGATGTGTGAGTGTGTGTTGCTGTAAGAGATGTGTGAGTGAGTGTTGCTGTAATGAGATGTGTGAGTGTGTGTGAGGAACATTGGTGTTCCTCAGGACAGCATACTTGGCCCTCTCCTCTTTCTCATCTACATTAATGACCTTCCAAATGCTTCCCAACACCTCAAACCAATTCTATTTGCTGACGACACAACCTTCATTTACTCCAGTCCTGACCCCCTTGCTCTAAATGCCACAGTAAATACTGAGCTAAATAAAGTCCATCTTTGGCTAACTGCCAACAAACTCACCCTTAACATTGACAAAACTTTCTATATTCTGTTTGGCAATAAATCCTCTAATCAAATACATCTCAAAATAAACAATACCCAAATTTGTAACAAATTAGATGGAAAATTCCTTGGCGTTCTCATTGACCACAAGCTGAATTTCCAGGGACACATTCTAAATATATCAAAAAAAGTTTCAAAAACTGTTGGCATTCTCTCTAAGATCATATATTATGTACCCCGACCTGCCCTGGTGACTCTCTCATCTATCCATATCTCAACTATGGTATTTGTGCTTGGGGTTCTACTACCCAAAATCATTTACGTCCTCTAATTACTCAACACAAAGCTGCTATTAGGACAATATCCAACTCTGGCCCCAGACATCACTCGGTACCCCTACTCAAATCTCTCAATATGTTAGATATTAAGTCACTGCACATTCTCTCATGTGTATTATACATATATAAAACGCTGAACTGTAATGCCAATCCTGACCTCAAAAGCTTCATAGAAGGTTGTAACAGAACCCATGAGCACCACCCATGGGGCCTCGTAGCCTGGTGACTCGTAATTCTGTGGCGCGCGTTCGATTCCCGCACGAGGCAGAAACAAATGGGCAAAGTTTCTTTCACCCTGAATGCCCCTGTTACCTAGCAGTAAATAGGTACCTGGGTGTTAGTCAGCTGTCACGGGCTGCTTCCTGGGGGTGGAGGCGTGGTCGAGGACCGGGCCGCGGGGACACTAAAGCCCCGAAATCATCTCAAGATAACCACACTAGAAATAAATACAGTTTTGATATTCCAAGAGTACAACTTAATCAAACTAGAAATGATCTACAAATCAAGGGACCCAGAATGTGGAATGACCTTCCCAACCATGTTAAAGACTGTACCTCTCTCAACCAGTTTAAGATAAAAACGAAGCACTACCTAATAAATTCCCTGTAACCTGCCTTACCCCTCTATTGTCAACCCATGTCTGTTTTTTTTTTAAATGGCGCTGTTTGTCGACCGAATTGTATTTGTGCTGCTTTTTCAGCCATGTTCCCCCTTCTTAACTCTTTTTTATTTGTTCTCAACTCATTTTATTCCTTATGCTCAATTAGTATTAAGCTTTAGTCATTTAAATTTTTCATGCCCAAAACGCTTTGCGTAATAGTGGCTTTAGGCATTGTATGTACTAGCCCTATCTATAAATCCATCATTCTTTGTAAAATCTCTTGTATGTATGTACCTTACCTAAATAAACATTTGATTTGATTTGTTGCTCAGGAGGTGTGAGTGTATGATGCTTTGGTGAAAGACTGAAACGCAATGTTGCGAGAACACTTTATTGGAGATGAAACTTCATCTATAAAATCTTTATCCCGTCTCCCCCCCCCCCCCTCCCCCTTCCACACACACACGGGGCCTCACGGCTGAGTGGTCAGCGCTTGGAGGTCGTAGTCCTAATGGCCCGGGCTCGATTCCCGGCGGAGGCGGAAACAAATGGTCAGTTTATTTCACCCTGATGCACCTGTTCACCTCGCAGTAAATAGGTACCTGGTATTGAAACTAAAAAAGAGGAGATGAAGACAATGGTATTGACGACAATCGTGTGATAAATTAAGGGCTTTCTGTTCCAGATATCTCTACTGACTCTTCATCAAGCGGTCTAAATCTAATTCTTGAGCACACAGTTTAGAACTACAGTTATATATGTATCATGTTACCTTGTACATGGGAATGTTAACTAACATTGAAATTAGTTATTGAGGTATACACACAAAGGGATATTTCACTAACATCATGTGTGTGTCTCACTGCAGCCCTTGGGAAGCGCTTGTGGGCACAACGGCGGCATCTGCGGGGAGGGTCTGGCCTGTAGTCCTTCCAGGATTCAGGGCACTTGTGTCCCCAGCCCTACGACGGTCAAGGGGTAATCTCCAGCCGCTCTTTCATTGCCTGTCACCGCTACGACCCACCTGCCGCCACTAGAACGACTCTCCTGCTGTCTACTGTCATCGGAACGGCTCTCCTGCTGTCTACTGTCACCAGAACGACTCTCCTGCTGTCTACTGTCACCAGAACGACTCTCCTGCTGTCAACTGTCACCAGAATGACTCTCCTGCTGTCAACTGTCACCAGAATGACTCTCCTGCTGTCAACTGTCACCAGAATGACTCTCCTGCTGTCAACTGTCACCAGAACGACTCTCCTGCTGTCAACTGTCACCAGAATGACTCTCCTGCTGTCAACTGTCACCAGAACGACTCTCCTGCTGTCAACTGTCACCAGAATGACTCTCCTGCTGTCAACTGTCACCAGAATGACTCTCCTGCTGTCAACTGTCACCAGAATGACTCTCCTGCTGTCAACTGTCACCAGAATGACTCTCCTGCTGTCAACTGTCACCAGAATGACTCTCCTGCTGTCAACTGTCACCAGAATGACTCTCCTGCTGTCAACTGTCACCAGAACGACTCTCCTGCTGTCAACTGTCACCAGAATGACTCTCCTGCTGTCAACTGTCACCAGAATGACTCTCCTGCTGTCTACTGTCACCAGAACGACTCTCCTGCTGTCTACTGTCACCAGAATGACTCTCCTGCTGTCTACTGTCACCAGAACGACTCTCCTGCTGTCAACTGTCATCAGAATGACTCTCCTGCTGTCAACTGTCACCAGAATGACTCTCCTGCTGTCAACTGTCACCAGAATGACTCTCCTGCTGTCAACTGTCACCAGAATGACTCTCCTGCTGTCAACTGTCACCAGAATGACTCTCCTGCTGTCTACTGTCACCAGAATGACTCTCCTGCTGTCTACTGTCACCAGAATGACTCTCCTGCTGTCAACTGTCACCAGAATGACTCTCCTGCTGTCAACTGTCACCAGAATGACTCTCCTGCTGTCTACTGTCACCAGAATGACTCTCCTGCTGTCAACTGTCACCAGAATGACTCTCCTGCTGTCAACTGTCACCAGAACGACTCTCCTGCTGTCAACTGTCACCAGAATGACTCTCCTGCTGTCAACTGTCACCAGAATGACTCTCCTGCTGTCAACTGTCACCAGAATGACTCTCCTGCTGTCAACTGTCACCAGAATGACTCTCCTGCTGTCAACTGTCACCAGAATGACTCTCCTGCTGTCAACTGTCACCAGAATGACTCTCCTGCTGTCAACTGTCACCAGAATGACTCTCCTGCTGTCAACTGTCACCAGAATGACTCTCCTGCTGTCAACTGTCACCAGAATGACTCTCCTGCTGTCTACTGTCACCAGAATGACTCTCCTGCTGTCAACTGTCACCAGAATGACTCTCCTGCTGTCAACTGTCACCAGAATGACTCTCCTGCTGTCAACTGTCACCAGAATGACTCTCCTGTTGTATCCTGTTCATATAAGCCACTTTCCAGGGGGTTAACCTTAAGCAAACTATGTATTTAACCACAGAGACCAAACATATTCCATCAAGCCAATACCTCATTATCACTTCCACTGCAGCTAATATCTGTAGCTAAATTATATTCAACAATTTGCTGTGTTTAATTTATTAATTGTTCAAACAAGGTATGGGAGGTTAATAACCAACTAAAACATATTTAAAATTACATGCAACAAATTACATATGCGTAATAATTCAACCTTATGCATCACGCAGTATGAAACGAAATGAATAATTTTGACTGAAATGAAAGCAAAAATGTAAGTTAACATGAAATAAATAAAGGCATTTGAGAATGAGTCACACGGAACCCAAGTCCTGAGTTTGTTAGAAAATCTTAATAGAAATAATTATAATTAAGATGAGTTCAATAAAAAACGATTATAAGTTAAATTATTTAAATAAAAATAAGTAAGAGAGAGAGATCCGCTGAGAATTAATTTTCATTCATTTTTATCGAACACATTTTTGAATCTCACAAATTGAATCACTACTTGTATTTTTCTGTAGTTTCGTAACCTTGAAGCCTTGTTTATGGCTAGCCAGCGTGTGGATGCTGGGATTCCCTGGCTGGTGGGCGCTATACCTGGGTTTTCTCCCCCTTCAAGTACCTGGCATAACTCACTCCTTATACACGCATCTGAAGCTCTCTGACAGGTTAACCTACAAGTCCAATTTAGGATACTTGGTTGGATGGAAATGATGCAGTGTCTTCATGCCCCATATCATAGTCTGTCCTCATATCCCAGCTCATAGTCTGTCCTCATATCCCAGCTCATAATCTCTCTCCTCATATCCCAGCTCATAATCTCTCTCCTCATATCCCAGCTCATAGTCTGTCCTCATATCCCAGCTCATAGTCTGTCCACATATCCCAGCTCATACTCTCTCCTCATATCCCAGCTCATAGTCTGTCCACATATCCCAGCTCATAGTCTGTCCACATATCCCAGCTCATACTCTCTCTCCTCATATCCCAGCTCATACTCTCTCCTCATATCCCAGCTCATAGTCTGTCCTCATATCCCAGCTCATAGTCTCTCTCCTCATATCCCAGCTCATACTCTCTCCTCATATCCCAGCTCATACTCTCTCTCCTCATATCCCAGCTCATAGTCTGTCCACATATCCCAGCTCATACTCTCTCCTCATATCTCAGCTCATAGTCTGTCCACATATCCCAGCTCATAGTCTGTCCACATATCCCAGCTCATAGTCTCTCCTCATATCCCAGCTCATACTCTCTCTCCTCATATCCCAGCTCATAGTCTCTCCTCATATCCCAGCTCATACTCTCTCTCCTCATATCCCAGCTCATAGTCTGTCCTCATATCCCAGCTCATACTCTCTCCTCATATCCCAGCTCATAGTCTGTCCTCATATCCCAGCTCATACTCTCTCCTCATATCCCAGCTCATACTCTCTCCTCATATCCCAGCTCATACTCTCTCCTCATATCCCAGCTCATAGTCTGTCCTCATATCCCAGCTCATACTCTCTCTCCTCATATCCCAGCTCATACTCTCTCTCCTCATATCCCAGCTCATACTCTCTCCTCATATCCCAGCTCATACTCTCTCCTCATATCCCAGCTCATACTCTCTCCTCATATCCCAGCTCATACTCTCTCTCCTCATATCTCAGCTCATAGTCTGTCCTCGTATCCCAGCTCTTATTCTGTCATCTCTCCATATCCCAGGTCTTAGTCAGTCTCATAACGAGGCTCATAGTTTGTCCTCATATCCCAGCTCGGAGTATATATACCTCCTCATATTGGCCCATACGAAGTAGCTCCTATTTATACCCACTCAAACTCAGTCATATTTTTGCCTATCCTGCGCTTGAAACAATCAAGTGATCCCGTCTCTTATGTTACCCGGTAATCGTTTCCATAAATCAACAGCGCTGGTTCCTAACCAGTATTTACCCTAGTCTTTCCTAAATCTAAACTTATTCAATTTGTATTACCTGTTACGTGTTTTATTACGTATTGATATATTTAAAACC
>WNGS01167787.1:30694-67706 GCA_020271785.1 Procambarus virginalis | reverse complement strand
AACAGCGGTCGCTGGTGCCCCACCGGGCACAACAGCGGTCGCTGGTGCCCCACCGGGCACAACAGCGGTCGCTGGTGCCCCACCGGGCACAACAGCGGTCGCTGGTGCCCCACCGGGCACAACAGCGGTCGCTGGTGCCCCACCGGGCCAACACAGCGGTCGCTGGTGCCCCACCGGGCACAACAGCGGTCGCTGGTGCCCCACCGGGCACAACAGCGGTCGCTGGTGCCCACCGGGCACAACAGCGGTCGCTGGTGCCCCACCGGGCACAACAGCGGTCGCTGGTGCCCCACGGGCACAACAGCGGTCGCTGGTGCCCCACCGGGCACAACAGCGGTCGCTGGTGCCCCACCGGGCACAACAGCGGTCGCTGGTGCCCCACCGGGCACAACAGCGGTCGCTGGTGCCCCACCGGGCACAACAGCGGTCGCTGGTGCCCCACCGGGCACAACAGCGGTCGCTGGTGCCCCACCGGGCACAACAGCGGTCGCTGGTGCCCCACCGGGCACAACAGCGGTCGCTGGTGCCCCACCGGGCACAACAGCGGTCGCTGGTGCCCCACCGGGCACAACAGCGGTCGCTGGTGCCCCACCGGGCACAACAGCGGTCGCTGGTGCCCCACCGGGCACAACAGCGGTCGCTGGTGCCCCACCGGGCACAACAGCGGTCGCTGGTGCCCCACCGGGCACAACAGCGGTCGCTGGTGCCCCACCGGGCACAACAGCGGTCGCTGGTGCCCCCCCGGGCACAACAGCGGTCGCTGGTGCCCCACCGGGCAACAGCGGTCGCTGGTGCCCCACCGGGCACAACAGCGGTCGCTGGTGCCCCACCGGGCACAACAGCGGTCGCTGGTGCCCCACGGGCACAACAGCGGTCGCTGGTGCCCCACCGGGCACAACAGCGGTCGCTGGTGCCCCACCGGGCACAACAGCGGTCGCTGGTGCCCCACCGGGCACAACAGCGGTCGCTGGTGCCCCACCGGGCACAACAGCGGTCGCTGGTGCCCCACGGGCACAACAGCGGTCGCTGGTGCCCCACCGGGCACAACAGCGGTCGCTGGTGCCCACCGGGCACAACAGCGGTCGCTGGTGCCCCACCGGGCACAACAGCGGTCGCTGGTGCCCCACCGGGCACAACAGCGGTCGCTGGTGCCCACCGGGCACAACAGCGGTCGCTGGTGCCCCACCGGGCACAACAGCGGTCGCTGGTGCCCCACCGGGCACAACAGCGGTCGCTGGTGCCCCACCGGGCACAACAGCGGTCGCTGGTGCCCCACCGGGCACAACAGCGGTCGCTGGTGCCCCACCGGGCACAACAGCGGTCGCTGGTGCCCCACCGGGCACAACAGCGGTCGCTGGTGCCCCACCGGGCACAACAGCGGTCGCTGGTGCCCCACCGGGCACAACAGCGGTCGCTGGTGCCCCACCGGGCACAACAGCGGTCGCTGGTGCCCCACCGGGCACAACAGCGGTCGCTGGTGCCCCACCGGGCACAACAGCGGTCGCTGGTGCCCCACCGGGCACAACAGCGGTCGCTGGTGCCCCACCGGGCACAACAGCGGTCGCTGGTGCCCCACCGGGCACAACAGCGGTCGCTGGTGCCCCACCGGGCACAACAGCGGTCGCTGGTGCCCCACCGGGCACAACAGCGGTCGCTGGTGCCCCACCGGGCACAACAGCGGTCGCTGGTGCCCCACCGGGCACAACAGCGGTCGCTGGTGCCCCACCGGGCACAACAGCGGTCGCTGGTGCCCACCGGGCACAACAGCGGTCGCTGGTGCCCCACCGGGCACAACAGCGGTCGCTGGTGCCCCACCGGGCACAACAGCGGTCGCTGGTGCCCCACCGGGCACAACAGCGGTCGCTGGTGCCCCACCGGGCACAACAGCGGTCGCTGGTGCCCCACCGGGCACAACAGCGGTCGCTGGTGCCCCACCGGGCACAACAGCGGTCGCTGGTGCCCCACCGGGCACAACAGCGGTCGCTGGTGCCCCACCGGGCACAACAGCGGTCGCTGGTGCCCCACCGGGCACAACAGCGGTCGCTGGTGCCCCACCGGGCACAACAGCGGTCGCTGGTGCCCCACGGGCACAACAGCGGTCGCTGGTGCCCCACCGGGCACAACAGCGGTCGCTGGTGCCCCACCGGGCACAACAGCGGTCGCTGGTGCCCCACCGGGCACAACAGCGGTCGCTGGTGCCCCACCGGGCACAACAGCGGTCGCTGGTGCCCCACCGGGCACAACAGCGGTCGCTGGTGCCCCACCGGGCACAACAGCGGTCGCTGGTGCCCCACCGGGCACAACAGCGGTCGCTGGTGCCCCACCGGGCACAACAGCGGTCGCTGGTGCCCCACCGGGCACAACAGCGGTCGCTGGTGCCCCACCGGGCACAACAGCGGTCGCTGGTGCCCCACCGGGCACAACAGCGGTCGCTGGTGCCCCACCGGGCACAACAGCGGTCGCTGGTGCCCCACCGGGCACAACAGCGGTCGCTGGTGCCCCACCGGGCACAACAGCGGTCGCTGGTGCCCCACCGGGCACAACAGCGGTCGCTGGTGCCCCACCGGGCACAACAGCGGTCGCTGGTGCCCCACCGGGCACAACAGCGGTCGCTGGTGCCCCACCGGGCACAACAGCGGTCGCTGGTGCCCCACCGGGCACAACAGCGGTCGCTGGTGCCCCACCGGGCACAACAGCGGTCGCTGGTGCCCCACCGGGCACAACAGCGGTCGCTGGTGCCCCACCGGGCACAACAGCGGTCGCTGGTGCCCCACCGGGCACAACAGCGGTCGCTGGTGCCCCACCGGGCACAACAGCGGTCGCTGGTGCCCCACCGGGCACAACAGCGGTCGCTGGTGCCCCACCGGGCACAACAGCGGTCGCTGGTGCCCCCGGGCACAACAGCGGTCGCTGGTGCCCCACCGGGCACAACAGCGGTCGCTGGTGCCCCACCGGGCACAACAGCGGTCGCTGGTGCCCCACCGGGCACAACAGCGGTCGCTGGTGCCCCACCGGGCACAACAGCGGTCGCTGGTGCCCCACCGGGCACAACAGCGGTCGCTGGTGCCCCACCGGGCACAACAGCGGTCGCTGGTGCCCCACCGGGCACAACAGCGGTCGCTGGTGCCCCACGGGCACAACAGCGGTCGCTGGTGCCCCACCGGGCACAACAGCGGTCGCTGGTGCCCCACCGGGCACAACAGCGGTCGCTGGTGCCCCACCGGGCACAACAGCGGTCGCTGGTGCCCCACCGGGCACAACAGCGGTCGCTGGTGCCCCACCGGGCACAACAGCGGTCGCTGGTGCCCCACCGGGCACAACAGCGGTCGCTGGTGCCCCACCGGGCACAACAGCGGTCGCTGGTGCCCCACCGGGCACAACAGCGGTCGCTGGTGCCCCACCGGGCACAACAGCGGTCGCTGGTGCCCCACCGGGCACAACAGCGGTCGCTGGTGCCCCACCGGGCACAACAGCGGTCGCTGGTGCCCCACCGGGCACAACAGCGGTCGCTGGTGCCCCACCGGGCACAACAGCGGTCGCTGGTGCCCCACCGGGCACAACAGCGGTCGCTGGTGCCCCACCGGGCACAACAGCGGTCGCTGGTGCCCCACCGGGCACAACAGCGGTCGCTGGTGCCCCACCGGGCACAACAGCGGTCGCTGGTGCCCCACCGGGCACAACAGCGGTCGCTGGTGCCCCACCGGGCACAACAGCGGTCGCTGGTGCCCCACCGGGCACAACAGCGGTCGCTGGTGCCCCACCGGGCACAACAGCGGTCGCTGGTGCCCCACCGGGCACAACAGCGGTCGCTGGTGCCCCACCGGGCACAACAGCGGTCGCTGGTGCCCCACCGGGCACAACAGCGGTCGCTGGTGCCCCACCGGGCACAACAGCGGTCGCTGGTGCCCCACCGGGCACAACAGCGGTCGCTGGTGCCCCACCGGGCACAACAGCGGTCGCTGGTGCCCCACCGGGCACAACAGCGGTCGCTGGTGCCCCACCGGGCACAACAGCGGTCGCTGGTGCCCCACCGGGCACAACAGCGGTCGCTGGTGCCCCACCGGGCACAACAGCGGTCGCTGGTGCCCCACCGGGCACAACAGCGGTCGCTGGTGCCCCACCGGGCACAACAGCGGTCGCTGGTGCCCCACCGGGCACAACAGCGGTCGCTGGTGCCCCACCGGGCACAACAGCGGTCGCTGGTGCCCCACCGGGCACAACAGCGGTCGCTGGTGCCCCACCGGGCACAACAGCGGTCGCTGGTGCCCCACCGGGCACAACAGCGGTCGCTGGTGCCCCACCGGGCACAACAGCGGTCGCTGGTGCCCCACCGGGCACAACAGCGGTCGCTGGTGCCCCACCGGGCACAACAGCGGTCGCTGGTGCCCCACCGGGCACAACAGCGGTCGCTGGTGCCCCACCGGGCACAACAGCGGTCGCTGGTGCCCCACCGGGCACAACAGCGGTCGCTGGTGCCCCACCGGGCACAACAGCGGTCGCTGGTGCCCCACCGGGCACAACAGCGGTCGCTGGTGCCCCACCGGGCACAACAGCGGTCGCTGGTGCCCCACCGGGCACAACAGCGGTCGCTGGTGCCCCACCGGGCACAACAGCGGTCGCTGGTGCCCCACCGGGCACAACAGCGGTCGCTGGTGCCCCACCGGGCACAACAGCGGTCGCTGGTGCCCCACCGGGCACAACAGCGGTCGCTGGTGCCCCACCGGGCACAACAGCGGTCGCTGGTGCCCCACCGGGCACAACAGCGGTCGCTGGTGCCCCACCGGGCACAACAGCGGTCGCTGGTGCCCCACCGGGCACAACAGCGGTCGCTGGTGCCCCACCGGGCACAACAGCGGTCGCTGGTGCCCCACCGGGCACAACAGCGGTCGCTGGTGCCCCACCGGGCACAACAGCGGTCGCTGGTGCCCCACCGGGCACAACAGCGGTCGCTGGTGCCCCACCGGGCACAACAGCGGTCGCTGGTGCCCCACCGGGCACAACAGCGGTCGCTGGTGCCCCACCGGGCACAACAGCGGTCGCTGGTGCCCCACCGGGCACAACAGCGGTCGCTGGTGCCCCACCGGGCACAACAGCGGTCGCTGGTGCCCCACCGGGCACAACAGCGGTCGCTGGTGCCCCACCGGGCACAACAGCGGTCGCTGGTGCCCCACCGGGCACAACAGCGGTCGCTGGTGCCCCACCGGGCACAACAGCGGTCGCTGGTGCCCCACCGGGCACAACAGCGGTCGCTGGTGCCCCACCGGGCACAACAGCGGTCGCTGGTGCCCCACCGGGCACAACAGCGGTCGCTGGTGCCCCACCGGGCACAACAGCGGTCGCTGGTGCCCCACCGGGCACAACAGCGGTCGCTGGTGCCCCACCGGGCACAACAGCGGTCGCTGGTGCCCCACCGGGCACAACAGCGGTCGCTGGTGCCCCACCGGGCACAACAGCGGTCGCTGGTGCCCCACCGGGCACAACAGCGGTCGCTGGTGCCCACGGGCACAACAGCGGTCGCTGGTGCCCCACCGGGCACAACAGCGGTCGCTGGTGCCCCACCGGGCACAACAGCGGTCGCTGGTGCCCCACCGGGCACAACAGCGGTCGCTGGTGCCCCACCAGGCACAACAGCGGTCGCTGGTGCCCCACCGGGCACAACAGCGGTCGCTGGTGCCCCACCGGGCACAACAGCGGTCGCTGGTGCACCACCGGGCACAACAGCGGTCGCTGGTGCACCACCAGGCACAACAGTCACTGGTGCACCACCAGGCACAAAAGTCGCTGGTGCACCACCAGGCACAACAGTCACTGGTGCACCACCAGGCACAACAGTCGCTGGTGCCCCACCAGGCACAACAGTCGCTGGTGCACCACCAGGCACAACAGTCGCTGGTGCACCACCAGGCACAAGAGCGGTCGCTGATGCCCCACCAGCGACCGTTGTGCCTGGTGCACAACGGCACACCCCTACGCCGAGGACCGGCCAGGGAGGGCATCAGTCCCACGAAGGGGGGGGGGGGAAATCCCCCACACTGAACACAGAAGCAGTCTCCACTCAAGGAACCTCACACTGGGCAGCGTCATGGCCCTCCTCCCCGCAGCGGAAGCACGTGCGGGCCTGCCTTGGGTAAAAAAACGGAGAGGAATGCCACAGCACATAACCTTGGAAGGGATAGACTCTGTTAGGCGCATATTCAGCGTTCGAGAACCCAGGCGTAGGCCCCGCAGCCGCCCGGCACTAAACAAGTTGTATCGATGACGTATCACCGACCCATACTTTGTAAACACAGAGGAAAGCTCCACCTCAGGAAATGTAACAGGTACTCCGTGTACACTCACAAATGTCAGTGGACCCCACGGATCAGATACAGTCACGGAACCAGCCGAATGAGGAAGGAAAGTTGGTCGCTCACTCCAACGCACCACAAACTGCTCATACCCAATAGACGTGGCAAATGTCACTGCCACTCGAGTGGGAGAAAATTTCTCAAGACCTATGAGATCTGTAACGTCCACACGCAGGACATCGATCAGTGCAGTCGCCACAATGTCCCAGTCCACCGGCGCAGAGAACTCCAACCTAGCAGTATTCATTCGGCGGATGCGGCCACCACCAGCCGCCGCCATATTGCTGACCCCCACCCCAGTCAGCTGGCGCCCCACACCAGTCAGCGACAAGCAACTACTGGCAGCCAGAGCCCGACGTCCGCGCCCTCCAGTGGCAGAGGACGGAATCCCCTTGTGGATTTGTTCATTTGATGCATCACATTAATGTGATGTGTGTGTGATGTTGGTTCAGTATAGCTGTGATACCAGAACCAGTCACACATTAAATTTGTTTAAAATTGCTTGGAAGTAGTTTTAATTGTATTAAAATTTAATTTTTATAACAAAACTTAGATAACGTAAATCTTATTCCACGAATGTATGGTAAACTAAAGTAGAAAATTTACCATCAATATTAGGAATTAACGAGAAAAGAAATGCCATTTTAACTTCTTCAATATTATAAGTAAAGATCAAATTTATAGGTTTAAAGACCAAATGCAGAACAAACTTGCGCACCTGCGAGCGGTGGTCATAAGAGGTAAGAAAAGAACCAACAGCATAACGGCGATAAACTGCGGCTTAAATGTAGTTTTTATCTTACTTTTTAAAGGGTGAATGTTTATACTTTAATGCTATTTAGGTAACCTTGCCATATAATTTTAGCACTGATTATATTTTCAAACGTGTTAGGTAAAGTTCATGTAAATATTCTTAATACAGTTGTTAAGATTGAAATTTCAAGGTGGTTAATCTGTAAAATAATGCATGTACATTTTATAAGGATTCTTAAATTATTTGCAACATGTAATGTTTACCAATTGTTGCAGCTGAGATAAGACAAGTCACACCAGCTCCGAGCATGATGAAGTTAACCAGTGCCAGACACTTACTAGTAACAGGTCCACTGTGAAGTTTGGAGTTATTGGCATATAATGTTTCATTAGTCCTCGTGGATCATTTGCAACAAAGGAACTGTTAAAGAATATTTCCTTTGACTACCACTACTGAAGTAGCAGTCCGTACTTTAGTAGTTAGTGGTATTCAATATTAATGTTTGTCAATATTTATTGCATACGAATTGTGGGGAGTTGCCTATAACCTGAGTGACAGCTTGAGTTGAAGTAGGATCACGAGTGGTTGTCCCTGGCCCTGCCGACCACAGTCTTCCACTCCCACGTCTCCTGCTGGTGGAAATTGTCTAACGTGACAATGCTGCTCGTGTATGATAAATAGCTTTTAAAGCGCTCTTAAATAAGGCTGCTGGTATCTGTAAACACAATTAGTTCATGGATAGTAAGGAAATACTAAAGAGTCTGAACTAACCTATTTTTAGGGTCTTGGGGGGGGGGTGCCCCCCTCCCCCTTCTGACTCCACTGTCAAGGACCAAATAAGGATAGTCAAGTTAAACTGGCCAAAAAGGTTGTATCGGTACATAATATTTTGAAAGCGTAGAAGAAAATCCTGTATTCTTTAGCTCTGTATGTTCGGAATATTAAGCTTCCCTGACAATAGTTGAATTGTCTGGATGTGAAGTCTCACTGGTGTAGATAGTTCAGTTGGTGGGCGTGGCTAGTGTTAGCAAGATTAGTCCGGGTGTTAACTAACACACCGCCGCCTGGCCCTGTCGTTTTAATTCAAAGATTATCATGATATAAATAATTATTTAATATAAGATTATCACCAGTAATTGGTTATAATGTTATTAAGGTCCACATGTAATGTGGATATTAACATCCAGCACTAAGGTGCCTATGTGAAGGTTATTATATCCCTGGGCGAGTCATCTGTATCATTATTCCAGCTGCCTCGACGAGCGTAAAGTTTGTATTTGAGCAGTGTTTTAGTACATGCAAGCCCACCCAATATTACTGTGGGGTATACACAGTGTATGGCTTCCCATCTTAGAAGGGGATGCGATGTATATCTGTACTTAAATTTGTACTTAATGTCCAGTATTAAGACGTATACTGGATGAGTATCTTCTGATTTTTTCTCTATTTTGGATATTTGTAGGAATGTTCATTAATATCCACAAAGGCTTATTATGTTCTTATAGAGAAATGAGAGATGTGAGGCAGGTCAATATAAACGGTACAATGACAGTTCTCTCAGCCTTGTAGCACTGTGCCGGTTGTGAGGCTCTATATATATATATATATATATATATATATATATATATATATATATATATATATATATATATATATATATATATATATATATACATATTAATATCTTCACCAGGTTATGATAGATGTAACTGATGTATAATTAATTTCAACATTCGGGTGCACCATTTATGTTAATCTGATGTATAGCTTGAAAATATCTATTAAAATCAAATAAATCATGCACTTGATGACTATGAGTGATTGCTGTCATTGGTTGATGCTAAGATTGGTGGGTTAAAGCGGTATTGGTTTACAGTAAGTCGGTTATTGAGTGGGAGATAATACATTTAGTTTTGGTCTTGGAGTCTATGAAAATAAATCTGAGATTTCATTACTATTTTGGACACGTTGAATTTTCCCCTGGCGTTAATTTTATCAGTAAAGCTTAAGGGCGTGTAAGGTACTCCAAAGCTGGTCTGTCGATCATGTTGTAAAGGTGCAGTTAGACACGAGTGGGAGCTGGATCATATCTGTATTGCCTTGAGAGTGAGCTCCTGGAAATTGCCGTTTTTTCGGTGATATACTGTGTGGAGTTGTGGAGCCGGTTGATGTTGTAGCCGAGAACTGTTGTCATTTATCAGTATGGGTTGCCCCCGATGCGAACCCCTCCAGCATTTTCGATGGATTACGGGCTATTCATGCCCGTGCCACCTCTTGGGAGGCTTAATCTTCTTCAATCATTTTAGATGGAGTATGCCATTCATCCACCAGTGCAGATTCTGATTTGTTCTGGGTTGGTTCTGATACGCAGTTTCCTCTCATTCCGCCTCTAAAGCCAATTTGGTATTCGCACTACCGTGGAAAACTTCGTAGTTCTCCCCCTGTCCCCCCCCCTCTTTCCCTGGTTCAGATGTTATAATGTGGGTCACATCTGCAAATAGTGATGATTGTGTCTGTTCTTGTTGTGGGAGGTCGTTGACGAAGATCTTGAATAGCACGGGGCTCACGCATGAGCCCTGAGGAACACCAGCTGTTGGGGAGAACGTCTCTGCATTTTTCCTGTTGAAGCAGGGCGTAAGTTTTCTATTTGTCAAGAAGTTCCTGATCAGACGGACGAAGGTCCAGTTATGAGCCGGTATGTTTGTTAGTTTCTTCACAAGATCATCGTGCCACAAGCTATCAAATACCTTGCACAGATCTCTAGTTGCTATTAGGGCCACCTGATTATGCTGGCGTATGTGGGAGACCACATCAAAGATGTTGATTGCATGTTGCGTCGATCGATGCCTCCTGAACCCAAATTGGTTATTTTAGTGTTGAAGTTCTTGTATCCTAGGTAAGTTGAGCCGTTGAATGATAATGTCGAAGCATTTACAATGTTTCTTAGAGTGAGAGGGTCGATAATTCTCTGGACGTTTTTGTTTAGGGAAGGGTGGGGGGGGGGGGTGCCTAAAGGATGAAGGTCATCTTCCTCCTCTTGAAGACTTATGGGATGTGTCCTGACGCTAAAATTGCGTTGAATACGTTTACGTTCAGGAGTGATTGTATGAAGTTCCCTGGCAGGAGCTGTATCTGTTTTGCCAGTATACCTGAGAGGCCTGGGGCCTTGTTCCGGTGTTCTTTATAACCCCTGCCATTTCCAGTCTGGTGATTGATCTGGTCAGGGATGGGGGGGGGGGTCTGTTAGATTAGTCAGGTCGATATCAGGCGTACCGGTCATGGCGTCTAAGTCTGCATTAATCCATTTGTTCACTCTGTTAATCGGAACCAGATTAGTGACCTTTTACGGAACTAGTGGCACTTACCTTCACCTGTTGTAATGGTGACTGTTGACCCATTTATTGAATGCTTTAATGGTTCCTCTTTTGTTTTTATTTTCAACTAAATTTTTACTCTTCCCTGAAAATGTATACATATTTTGGATAAAAACACACAATTCTATATTTGTGTATTTTATGTGAAAATTTATTCTTCCACACTCGCCTGGGTGCTTTATCTAGGTCTGAGTATAAGGTAAGATATAAGATATAAATGATCATTTTATTTAGGGAAAACGACATATATACAATGAGTTACAATGTTGGATTTCTATCTAAAGCAACAAGTATATACTATGCCTAAAACCACTAGTACGCACAGCGTTTCGGGCGTCCAAGCTTTCCTAGCTCACTTCCTATTTCGATGTCATTAATTTGCTTCACTGTTAGTATACACTAAGTCTAATATATTATTTCCACCCATTGGTTCGTTATGTGTTGCATAAGGAAGCAATCGTCAATTATAGAAAATCTTGCTTCATTATTCCCCATTTTGTCAAATCAGTTTAGTCCACTAAAATTAGTCTCCCATGACACTAATACAGTTTGACCTAGATGCTCTAGATATTTCATCCCATAGATGCTTTGGCTCTTCTAAGTTTGGTGGCCTGTATATAACTCCTATTATAAGATTTTTCGTTTTTTCGTTTAATTCTAGACAAATAGTTTGCGTGGGGCTTAGTTTTGATTCCCTCCGAGACTACAATTCAAATTTTAAACACACACATGGCTACTCCCCTTCCTCGTCTAATATATGTGTGAAATAGTTTAAATCAGTTTATTTGATATTCAGCAAATAGTTTCGTTTTCAACATTCATCCACCCCCCCTCCCTGTTCAGTCCGTTGACGCCGTGAGGGGGGCTTAGTGGGCGGCTGCCGGAGTGTGATGCTCCTTGGTACAGTCCTCTGTCCTTTTGTGGCCTTGTGCTCCTGCTGCTGTCCTCTCTAATTATGCTGAACGCCTTTTCCTTTTCCTTCTGTTTCGTTTTTCTCCCCCCTCTTCTCCTATCTGCTTGTCATTTCCTGCCGACCTTTTGCTTGTTTTGTTTATTCCTTTGGACTTTTTCTATTTTGACGCCCGGGTGCTTGAGGAGGTGCTCTTGCACCCGTAGAACTGTAGTACCCGACGTCTCGAACGAGGGGAATCTTTTATTGTCAATCCCCCTTTCGTCGCTGAACCCGATCTCGACGGACTGACGGTTCTTAAGGTGGCGTTTGTGGGGCGTATACTCACGACGCACCACTAGGGGGCCCCGGCATGATCGGCGATAGCTTCCTGTTGGGTGTCCTGCCTCCAATTGTGGCTCCATGGTGGGTATGGGGGGCACATTCGTGGGTGAATTTTTCTCTTCGTCTTTGTCGTTGAATGTTTCTGTTGTACCCTCTCAGGCTCGTGGGGTGGGCGACCAAGCCCCCGAGTCAGCCTGTATTGGAAGACCAGGCTCTGTAGCCCCCGCTGCATTGGGCCCCGACCTTGCTCCTCCTTTGACCATCCTGACTTCTTCACCCAGCTCCCCTCCCTCCTCTGTGGTTGGGTCGAGCCTCCAGCCCCCAGTGGTGACCACTTCGTCCCCTGGTGCGGCTAAGTCTCTCGTTGTGACTACTGCGCCTTTTGACCCCCCTCTCTCTCTGGGGGTTCTCAACGCCGTCAGCGCCACAGCCGCACTCGCTCGTTTCCTTCCTGTACTGATACGTGTCAGGCCTTGTTTGGTCCTGCTTCATGGCCCAAATACTTTGATCTCCTCCCTCTTGATTCCGCGCCTCCTGATGATTTCTCCCTCCATCGGCATCTCGTTGATTCCGTGGATGTGTCTGTTACCTTCAACCCCACTCGTCTCGGTACACGTGTAGTTGCTGCTCCTTCTCAGGATGCAGCTTCCCGCTTGGCTGCCTTATCCTGCCTTGGTGAGATCCCTGTTCGGGTCTCAAAGAACGTTCGGTTGAATGCCAGTGTTGGCACTATTCTCCTCCCGCCCCATGTTGCAACCGGTGTTCGGAATCTGCAGGACTGCCACGATGACATTCGGCATATCCTTGATGCCCAAGGCCATTCTGTCCTCCAGATAGACTCGTTTACTCGTCCCTCTCGTGGTCGTCGCCGTCAACCCCTTCGAGTTGTGAAGATCACCTTTGATGGTAGAACCCTTCCATCCTCTGTCATTCTTGCTGGTGCCAGGTGCTCTGTCCAGGAGTACATTCCTTCTCCTCGGCTTTGTAACAAGTGCTGGAGGTTTGGGCATGGTGCTCTCTGCTGCTCTGGGCCTGTCTCTCTCTCCTTTGTGTGGGGGTGAAGGTCACTCTAAGTCGGAGTGCACTTTTCCCCAGGCTCACTGCCTCAACTGCGGTGAGGCCCATCCTACCTTCTCCCGTGCCTGTATCCATTACAAGCTTGAGGCAGCCGTCCTCAACTTGAAGCACCGGGAGCGTTTATCTTTTCCCGAGGCGACGCGCCAGGTTCGCCGGCTCCCGCCTTATGCTCGCGTGATGCGCTCTTCCTCTACTCGTCCTTCCCACCTTCCTCAGACTCACAACCGTTTCCGGGCCTTGGACCCTGATATGCCCACTGCCCCTTCCTCTGTTCCTTCGAGTTCTGTCCCGAAGGGTCCCCCTCCTAGTCCTCTGTCTGGGGTTCCCCTTCTTTCTACCTGGTCTGTCATGTTTCCTGTGTCTTCTTCCTCGTCTCTCTCCGATCCTCCTTCCCATCCTTCTCCTCCATCTATTGACTCTCCCCGCCGCCTGTCGGTGCAGGCGGATGTCCATCGCTCTCCTAACGGCCGTCGTGTGTGCTATCGTTCAGCTTCTCCTGTTGAGATGCTGGAATCCGTTGCCCGGTATGTAGTTGCTGGGACACCGGTCTCTTTAAGTCAGAAGCGTAAGCCTGGCTCCTCTCCTTCCTCCTCCCCGGCGGGTAAGAAGGCTTCGCTTTCTTCCTCGGCCCCTACTACTGGCTCTATTGCTCCTTCCCCTCCCATTTCAGTGGTTGCTCCCCCTGTTCCTGCTATGAAGGTTTCTTTGGCCCCTGCTTCCCTTTCGGTTGCTGCCCTTGCTGAGGTGCGCTCCCCTCTTTCTACTCCCCCTCTTCCTCCTCCGGACCCCGCCCGCCCACCTCTGGTCTGTTCTCCCGCTTCCTTCCCTCCGTCTTTGCTCAGTTTACCCATGCCCCCTAACCCTGACTTTGCTGACCCTGATCCCGACCCTGATATTCTTTAACGTGCTATGTTGCTCTTTCGCCTTTGTTTCTTCCTTGTTCTCTGTTGTTGTCCTTTCTCTTCTCGTCGATGTCTATTCTTCAATGGAACGTTCGAGGTTATTACGCCAATTTCCTCGAACTCCAACTTCTGATTTCGCGGTTTTCGCCCCTTTGTGTCTGTCTCCAGGAGCCGATGCTTGGTGCTCGTCCGGTCGTTTTCGTGGCTATTCCTTTCTCTCCCCCCCCCCAGCCGTTGCTGGGGCTCCTAATTCTTCTGCTCCCTTGATTCTCGCTGATGTTCCCTTTGTCCTGTTACTTTTTCCTTCGCCTCTCCATTGTTCTGCTGCTCGTATCTTTGTGGGGAAATGGTACACAGTTTGTTCCATTTATCTCCCCCGAGTGTCCCGCTTTCTCTTCCTGATCTGAAACACCTCCTGGACTCCTTGCCGGAGCCTGTGCTCCTGCTGGGTGATTTCAATTGTCGTTATTCTCTTTGGGGTGATGTTCTGACGAATACCCGAGGTCGCCTTCTTGAGCCGTTTATCCTCTCTTCTTCCCTGTCTCTTCTGAATTCTGGTGAGCCCACTCATTTGGACTCTCGGACCCGCACCCCTTCCTGTCTTGATCTTTCTCTCTGCTCTTCTTCTCTTTACTTAGATTTCACGTGGCAGGTTCTTGATGACCTCCATGGCAGTGATCATTTCCCAATCCTTGTTTCCTTTTTCTCTTTTCGCCCTTCCCTCTCTTTCCCTCGGTGGAAGTTTGCTATGGTGGACTGGAACCTATTTACCCTCAGTGCTGCACTCTCTGACCTCTTCCTTCTGCCTCTCCCTCGCGCTCTCCTCCTTTATCATGACACTGTCTTCGACGCTGCCCTCCACTCTATTCCTCGCTCTTCCTCTTGGGGTCCATGGAAGTACGTTCCCAGGTGGAATGCGGACTGTGCTCGGGCTGTCCGCTGTAAGCGTGCAGCCTGGAAGAGGCACCGCCGTCGGCAGACGACCGATTCTTTTCTTTTCTTTCGGAAAGCAAGTGCGGTGGCCCGTAGGGCCATCCGTACGGCTAAACGTGAATGTTGGGCTTCTTATGTCTCCACAATTACGTCTGAAACTCCCCTGCCACAGATCTGGACGCGTATCCGCAAGATAGCGGGTAAGTTCGTTCCGGATGTTTCCCCGGTCCTTCACCTCCATGGTACTCTTCTGGCGGACCCGTTGCAGGTCGCTACCGAACTGGGTTCCCACTTTTCTTCTGTTAGCTCTGGTCTTCATCTTCCCCAATCTTTCCTTCTTCGTAAACCTGTCCTTGAGTCTCGTCCTTTAGATTTCTGCTCTCGTCTTCGACTTTCCTATAACGATCCCTTCTCTCTCTCTGAACTTCGTTCTGCCCTGATCCTCTGTGGTTCTACGGCGGCGGGCTCCTATGGTATTCCTTATGAGATGCTTCGCCTTCTCCCTCCGTGCACGTCTCAGTATTTACCGAGTCTGTATAATCGGATCTGGGAGTCGTCGTCACTCCCTGAGGACTAGCTCGCGCTGTTCGCAAACCAGGGTCTCTGGGAACTTCCCCTAATGACTTTCGCCCTATTGCCCTCACAAGTTGTCTGCAAACTCTTTGAACGTATGGTTAACGTTCGTCTGATGTGATTCCTGGAACACCATCACCTCCTCTCCCCTTCTCAATTTGGTTTCCGCAAGTGCCGCAGCACGACAGATGTCCTGGTGAACTTTGAGGTCTATATTCGTACTGCTTTTGCTGCGAGGACCTCCGTTGTTGCCGTCCTTTTTGACCTGGAAAAGGCTTACGACACCACTTGGCGATATCATATTCTATCCCAGCTTCATTCTTTTGGTCTTCGTGGTCATCTCCCTCTCTTTCTCTGCAGCTTCCTCTCTCGTCGTTCCTTTCGGGTGCGCCTTGGTACCGCTCTCTCTGCCTCTTTTCAGCAATACGAAGGTGTGCCCCAGGGTAGTGTTCTGAGCACTATTTTTCTGGTTGCCCTCAATGGTCTTCTTTCCTCTCTTCCTTCAGGTGTCTTCTCCGCTCTCTATGTCGATGATCTTACCCTTTGTTGTCAGGGTGATGATTCGCCTCTCCTTCAGCGCCGGCTTCAACTTGCGATTGATGCCGTGTCGTCTTGGGCCACCGATCATGGCTTCAAGTTCTCTACTTCTAAGACTTGTGCCACATCTTTTACTCGGAAACGGGTCGTTCTTCGTCCCTCTTTGTCACTTTATGGTCATACCCTTGAGTACAAAGATTCCGCAAAGCTATTGGGGTTATTCCCTGACACTCGTTTGTTATAGTGGCCAGAATACGCCTGGGATATAGACGTATCTGGCAGCTTTCTCAAAACTCTAATGTCGAGTACACAATGTGTCAACTTTGTGAAAGAGAAAACATGCACTCTCTTGAACATTATATTGTAGAATGTCCCATATTGACTGACTTTCGCCCCCCTGGGCTAAGGTATGCTGAACTGTGTAATTACTATACGAGTACTGGAACACTTGATGATATATTGGACTTGTACCCAAGATTGACCATGTAATGTATCAATTATACAATGTATATGATGTAACTATGTAACCTGAGCTTGTAAAAGCACCTTAATCACCTTCAGTGATTAAGTGCTTAATTGCACACTAGTTTCTCTGTCAGCTATCTCACCCTGTCAGAGTAAAAGAGACAAATGTATGTGAATGCATGTGTGTGTATATATGCATGTGTATATGTACGTATATATGTGTGTGTATGTATATGTACGTATATATGTGTGTGTGTATATATGTATGTGTATAAAGTACTTATGGAAGCTGATCAGAATTGCATTTCACCTTTGTAAAAAGACACATTAATGACACTTCGAACACTTTATGTAGGGCATACGTAAATCTGTGTATCTATGTATTTCCGTATGTAGGTTAGCTTAGCATTTTAAAAGTACCGAATCACCTTCTGTGGTTGCTTGTTCAATAAATCCCTGAACTATATGTTTAACTGATCTCTAACCCTGTCCATGGAGGACAGAAGAAAATGTATATATGCTGCTTAGCATTGTAAATGTGTGGCCACGTCTGTGGTAGAAAAAAAAAACTCGTTTGTCTTGGTCTCCCCATATCTCTTACCTCCGTGTTGAGTGCTCTAAGGCCATTACCCTCCTTCGAGTATTGTCCCATACTTCTTGGGGAGTGGATAGGCGCACTCTCCTTGCTTTGCATTCCTCTCTCGTCCTGTCTAAGCTCGATTATGGTTGCCCTGCCTACTCGTCTGCTTCTCCTTCTGCTCTCCGCCGTCTTGATGCTTTGCACCATACTGGGCTACGCCTCAGTTCTGGTGCCTTTCGTTCGACTCCAGTCCTTAGCTTGTATTTTGACACTGGCTTCCTGACTCTCCAGGACCGCCGTGATCGCTACTGTCTTCGCTATCTTGCGCGGTCCTTACAACATCCTTCCTCTCGCCTCTGTCGTGCTTTAACTTTTACCCCTCCTGCGGTTCCTGTTCCTCTTCACCACCTCCCTCTTTCTGTCCAGTTATCTCGCTTACAGGATTCTCTTTCCGTTCGTGTTTCTAATGTTTCTCCTTGTGTTGTTCCTTCTTTGCCCCCGTGGAGAGTCCCCCTTCCGCAGTTTTGTACATCCTTGACCAGCGTCACTAAAGCTTTTACCCCTCCTACGGTTCCAAAACGCCTTTTCCTTGAGCACTTTTCTTCTCACTCGCGCTCCGTTTGTCTTCACCGATGGGTCTAAGTCTGCGGACGGTGTTGGCTACTCTTGTTTTTCCTGATCGCACTTATATGTGTCGCTTACCTCCGGAGACAAGCATCTTTAAAGCGGAACTTTATGCTATTCTCTATGCTCTTTGTCTCCTGCTTTCTCGTTGTCAGTCTTCCTTTGGGGTTGTTGTTGACTCTCGTAGTGCCCTCATGGCTCTTGGGTCCTTTAATCCGGTTCATCCAGTAGTTGTCGAGATCCAGCATTGGCTGTTTCTTGTTCACAGTAAGTTTAAGTCGGTTGAGTTTTGTTGGGTTCCCAGCCATTTTGGTGTGTCTTTAAATGAGTGTGCGGTTGCTGCCGCCAAGGAAGCTGTCCGCTCTTGTCCCATCTCTCGTAAAGGTATTCCATATTCCGACTTTTCCCCTTTTATGCATTCGCCATCCTAACCAGTTGGCAGGCTTCTTGGACGTCTGTTACTGGTAACAAACTCCGTACTCTTAAATGTTGTATTTCCTCGTGGCCGTCCTCCTATCACCGTAACAGGCGAAGGGAAACTGCTCTGGTGAGGTTGTGTATTGGCCATACTCGCTTAAGCCATGGTCACTTGATGGAGCGCCGCCCTGCTCCTTATTGTCCTAATTGCATTGTCCCTCTTACCGTCGTGCATGTCCTTTTTGAATGTCCTGACTTCCGGGACGAGCGTGTGTCTTGCTTTCCGACCGCCCCTCGCGGTCACCTGTCCCTCAATAGAATTCTTGGTGACTCAGATACTTTTGATATCGTTCGCCTTATGCGTTTTTGTTCTCGTATTGGCATCCTTGGTGATATTTAGCGCCCTCTGATTATTCCGCACATATGATGGTGCTACATAGCCTTCCCGGTTTGGTGCCTTCTTTTGATAATTACTTACTTACAACAGTTTGGATGAGGTGAACAAAACTTTCAACACAGGATACAACACGAAACAATGGGTATTGAAGGTAAGAATGGAAGTAACTGCAGAGGGCCTATTGGCCCATATTTCTTGATGCATCTATATTGGAGCAGAGTCTTGAAGTGGGTAGAATATAGTTGTGCATTAATTGGCTGTTAATTGCTGGTGTTGACTTCTTGATGTGTAGTGCCTTGCAGATGTCAAGCCGCCTGCTATCGCTGTATCTATCGAAGATTTCTGTGTTGTTTGCTAAGATTTCTCTGGTGGTGGTCTGATTGTGGGACGAGATTATATGTTCCTTAATGGAGCCCTGTTGCTTATGCATCGTTAATCGCCTGGAAAGAGATGTTGTTGTCTTGCCTATATACTGAGTTCTTTGAGGCTTACAGTCCCCAAGTGGGCATTTGAAGGCATAGACGACGTTGGTCTCTTTTAAAGCGTTCTGCTTTGTGTTTGGAGAGTTTCTCATGAGTAGGCTGGCCGTTTTTTTGGTTTTATAGTAAATCGTCAGTTGTATCTTCTGATTTTTGTCTGTAGGGATAACGTTTCTATTAACAATATCTTTCAGGACCCTTTCCTCCGTTTTGTGAGCTGTGGAAAAGAATTTCCTGTAAAATAGTCTAATAGGAGGTATAGGTGTTGTGTTAGTTGTCTCTTCAGAGGTAGCATGGCGTTTCACCTTCCTTATGATGTCTTCAACGAAACCATTGGAGAAGTCGTTGTTGATTAGGACCTGCCTTACCCTACAGAGTTCTTCATCGACTTGCTTCCATCCTGAGCTGTTCTATCCTGTGTTGAAAGTTTTGTTCACCTCATCCAAAACTGTTGTAACATATCACCTCACCCAAAATGTGGGTATAAAATAAAATGAAAGCTGTTTAAATCATAGCATAAGTAAGAACTGTGTTTAGTGTTTGTAGGTTATAGTTGTGTGTGTGTAAACTAAAAGTCTTTGAAAATGTAATAAGTTATTACGAAACGTGTTCAAGTGTCGTGTCAGACTAGAAATAAAAATGAATTTTGGAGAATTGATTTTTCAATTACCATCAACAGTGAAAAGAAACATAAGAAATATTGAGAAAATTCGTGTTAGAATTATTAATCTTACTTTTTTGGTCATATTTTAATATTATTATATATATATATATATATATATATATATATATATATATATATATATATATATATATATATATATATATATATATATATATTATATATATATATATATATATAGTAGTAGGCATCCTTCAGTCTCGGGAGACTATGGAGTTGCGCTCTGGTTGTCAATCCTGGTGCAGCGTCTGGTGTGACTGATGAGGCCAATCCGAGAGTGGCAGTCCATCCCACACCGAGTACAAACGAAGTCCGATTCTGGTCTGTCTTCCTGGCTACTGGCTTTCCTTCTGTCTCTTTGCCTCCAATCCCTTGGCAAGTGACTCCTCGAACTTGGAGAGACCTCTTTGAACAGACTGCCTCCAGGCTGAACGGTCTGCAGCCAGTGTCTCCCATACAGCAAGATCGACGTCCATGGCTTTCAGGTCTCTCTCTCTCTCTCTCTCTCTCTCTCTCTCTCTCTCTCTCTCTCTCTCTCTCTCTCTCTCTCTCTCTCTCTCTCTCTCTCTCTCTCTCTCTCTCTCTCTCTCTCTCTCTCTCTCTCTCTCTCTCTCTATATATATATATATATATATATATATATATATATATATATATATATATATATATATATATATATATATATATATTGGGCTACCTAGCCACTACGATTCAGATTACTCCTGAGTGCTCTACTGAGTAGACCTGTTGACATATCTTGGTATGGTAACAGAGTTATTCAGTCTGGCTCACAGTATTCCTGCATCATATTTTGTTTGCACTTTAACATAACTTAAATTTGATTGTTCATCTTGTTTGTTTTACACACTTTGTATTAGAGCCAAGACTGGATATTATTTTATGTTTTGTAATTTGTTTAATGTTAGTTTTCTATCAATGTAAAGTATTTTTAAATGTTTTTCCCCTTTGTCTTATCCTACAGTTACCTCACTTGAACTGACAACTTGCAGTTTAACTTTTTTCTTTTTTTTTTGCTTTTGTTTTTGTTTTATGTGACTGGCATTCCGTCGGCCTAGAAAGACTGCAATACCATCTCTTTTTCTCGTCATAGTATGTATCTATTTATTGAAAATGTTTGCATCGGTGGCTGATGGGCATATATTTACAGCTTCAACACCCTAATAAATAGATGATCATCTTGTTTAAGTTTTAATTATTATGAGAACTAAAGGTGATTAGTGCATTTTATTCTATTTTAGTAGTGAACACAAGGCAGAGATAAAAGTGAATATCAAGTATGTTTGAGGCATAAATCGGATAAGATTTTCCTTATCTTAGGTTTGAAATATTCTCCCGAAGCTTAAATAAAAATATCTAAGTTTTTTTCTATATTGAGGATTTCGGTGAAAAGGTACCTAATGACATACAAATTTCGTATTTCACTAAATCGTGTAATATTATAATACAAGTTAAGGTAATTTTGGCAAAATTATAATATAAAGATAATATGTTTCAACTAACTCAACAAATTATGTACGTTGCAACACTAAATGTTATTTCTCTGGTGCAACACAGAACACGTTATTTCAGTGTTGCTACACCCGAAACATATTTATAGATATTGCAACATTCACAACACATTATTTACGATGAAACACTCACAACGCGCTATTGTCTTGCGAAAATCACAACGCATTATTGTTTTGCAACACAACTAACAAAATGTTATTGCTATTGTAACACTCGCATCACGGTATCAGTGTTGCAACTTTGCAACTCTCATTTTGCAATTTCTATGTTGCAACTCAAACGTTAAGTCCATGATGCCACACTCACAACTCGCATTCCTATTAAGCATTAAACGTTGTATTCTTACCAGATATTAGTGTTTTATTGCTAATATGTAAATTATACAAAAGTTAGCGATTGAATAAATCAACAAAAGGTGATAGAAAATATAACTAACAAGTGAATAAATAGATGAAGTGAAACAAATGAATAAATAAAAACGTGACTGAATAAACAAATTATATTAGATTGAACAGCTAAAAGAGGTGATTAACTACAGAAATATAGAGGATTAAATATCTAAAAACGGTTGATTGCATTTGTAAATGATGCTAGAACAAATCAATAAAATGTTATAAATAGATGCTGAATTTGACAAATACAGCAATATTAATGAAAGTTGCCGTAATTGACATATACAAAGTGATTGAACATTTAAAGTGTGATTAAATATATGAATATTTCGAATGAATAGATAAAAATGAACCATTTTTAACTAAAAGAAAAAAGGAAACGTTAAAGCAAGAGTTGGAACTGGTGACCGCGTGAACACCGGGTCGGACCTCCCAGTCTGAACACGACGCTTCCTCTTTATTAAGAACTCAACACTCATATATTCATCCAGTTCATCATAAATTTTCAATTGACAGTTGAGACCTGAGAAGCCAAAATCTACGAAGACAAAAATTTTAGAAAAAGATGTAAGGAATGGCATGGTAATTATGAGGTGAAAGCGATACTCCAGGTATGCCTATATTGCACTTTGAAAGGACATTAGGATGAGCTGGGATGTGAAGGCGAAGTGAAGGAACGCTGCCCAACCACTTCGACCTTCGGGGATCGAACATAAACATATTTTATTGACAGCAAAGATCTGAATATATTTAAACAAAGGAACCTGTATACAGTTGTTCTCTGGAATTCTTTAAGGTATAACAAGGTGTTATTCAACTTGATATTTTTTTAATATATTAATATTTTTCTGATAGGTTGTTTAAAAACATTGATGTGCTCACCTAGATGTTTTCACCCATATTTTCACCATTGTTATCAGCGTTAAGTATTACAGGAACTAAAGCTGATTTTGAACTTTTCAAATTGTTTTTCTATTAATGATAAAATAAAATAAATAAATATGTTTATTCAGGTAAGGTATATACATACAAGTGAGGTTACATTAATGGTTCGAATTATAGGTAGAGCTAGTACATACAATGCCTAAAGCCACTATTACGCAATGCGTTTCGGGCAGATCACATGGCAGGAATTTTATCTGCATGAATACAAGCATTAATAGGATTATTTGGCGTATGTATGTTTTATTTATATTTTACATTTAGTTCGCTGCAAGTGCAGAAAGAAAGAAGCAACAGATGGATGGACCTTTACTTTATAGTGTGTTTAAACTAATAAGATAAATATATTTGCTGTGAACCTTTACAAAATGTCCTTCAAGTTTGTTTTATATAAAATACTTAAATGAATAGAATCCTAATGACAGAAAAAATACGTGTTTCCACTAACGTATGTAAAATTATAATAATAACTCCGTTAATTATGGTAATATTATAGTTATAGTTAAGGCATCATGATAATTTTTATGGTAAATACATGTATATTTATTTCATGCACAGAGGAAATATAAGTATATTGCTTTCAATATTACGATATTCATTATATTATGGATTATATTTCTATACTAGCAGTACCAGGCCACGCGTTGCTGTTGCTCAGCAACACATGTGCGTTGCTGAGCCACACCAGCCTTCCCTGTCCCTCAGTCCTCTCCAACATTCCCCCCTCACCCGTCTCCTCGGCCTCTCAACCATTGCCCACTCCACCGTTCCCTCGACCTCCCCACCATTCCCCACTCCACCATCCCCTCTTCATTCCCACAATGCCCCACTCTCCTGTCCCTTTGTCCTCCCCACCATTCTCCTTTCCCCCGTGCCCTCGTCCCCACCATCCCAAACTCCCCCGTCTCCTCGTCCTTCCCCACCATTACCCCCTCCCTTGTGGAGAAATGCCAGACAGACCACTGGAACATTATCTAACAGTTACAAACCCATTAAGATTTCAACTTAGATTCAACAGAACAGAAGAAGTTGTTAAACACATATGGCAAAATCTTACTGAAGCGACCATACGAGTCATAAATACTCATACTCCGCCCAAGTAAAACAGAAACAAGCAACACTTAGTGGGCCAGCCAGAGGCTTAGGGCCCGCGCAGGAATATCCCTGCGAAAAAAACCTCCCTTGGCCCCTCGTCCTCCTTACCATCTCTCACTTCCATCCCCTCGTCATCCCCACCTTTCTCCACTCCCTTGATCGATGCCTTCCCAAGTGGTCTGATGTTCCCGTCAGAAAATTAGGAACATCAAGTGATCTGATGTTCCCATCACTGAAATATAAGAAAAGCAGTCAAAAAAAGAAATGAAAATATGAAAAAATAATAAACTATACTCATGAAATGAACGGTATGGTAAACAACACAGCTCAATTCCAATGCAATTCACACAATATAATGAAATCAAAATGAAAATAAATCTAAATATGAAAATTCAATTTATCATTGCAATCAGAAACATTGAAATGGAATTGTACCATAGTTAGTATAGCATGTGTGTTGCTCCTACATGTAACAGATGGCGCTGTTTTTCAAGAAAAGCATAGTTTTACCTGTCAGTTGTGGCATCTATACTTATACTTACAAAATGAATGATATGGTAAACAACACAGCTGAATTCCAACACAATGTCACACAAAATAATTCGATAAAAAATATAATAATTCGAAATCTATGAAAATGAAATTTATCAATGCAATCGGAAACATTGAAATGGAACTCGTGACATATTTAGTATAGCGAGCATGTTGCTATTATGTGCAAAAGATGGCGCTGTTTTTCAAAAACGCATGTTTTTACCTGTCACAGGGGTGACATCTATATAGTAGGTATATAAAACCACGCGCCTATTCGAATGCAACATTGTCTCAAAATTTCAAAGCAATCGGTGAAGAACTTTCGGAGATTAGAGCGTGTCGCTCTTACCAGATGGCGCTGTTTAAAAAAAAAGTGTTTTTTTTATGTCACAGGTGAAGCATGTATATAGTAAATATATAAAAAGACGCGCCTATTCGAATGCAACGTTGTGTCAAAATTTCAAAGCAATCGGTAAAGAGGTTTCAATGATTTTCTTAACACAAAAACACATCAAAAAGACAGTTTTTTAGAAAAAGCATGTTTTTTTTTACCGTCACAGACGTGACATTAATATAATATGTATATAAAACCCTGGCCGGAAGTGAATAGAACATTGTGTGAAAATTTCAAAGCAATCTGTGAAGAACTTTCGGAGATTAGTGATTTTGAATAAACGAACATTTAAATTTTTTGTACAAGCAGTACCCGGCCACGCGTTGCTGTGGCTCAGCAACGCATGTGCGTTGCTGAGCCACAGCAACCTTTCCTGTCCCCCAGTCCTCCCCACCATTCCCCCTCACCCATCTCCTCGTCCTCCCCACAATTCCCCACTCCACCATCCCCCTATTCCTTCCCACCATGCCCCACTCCCCTGTCCCTTTGTTCTCCCCACCATTCTCCATCCCCTCATCCCCTCGTTCCCACTATCCCAAACTCCCCCATCCCCTCGTCCTTCCCCACCATTACCCCCTCCATTGTCCCCTCGTCCTCCCCACCATTCCCCACTCCCTCGTCCGATGCCTTCCCAAATGGTCTGATGGTCCCATCAGAAAATTGGGAACATCAAGTGATCTAATGTTCCTATCACTGAAATATAAGAAAAACAGTTAAAAAATGAAAAGAAAATATGAAAAAATAAAAAAAATAAACTATACTCACGAAATGAACGGTCAGGTAAAAACACAGCTCAATTCCAATGCAATTCACGCAAAATAATTAAATCAAAATTAAAATAAATCAAAATCTAGGAAAACTCAATTTATCAATGCAATGAGAAACATTGGAATGGAATTGTAACATATCTAGCATGTATAGTTCTAGTGTAGCATGTGTGTTGCTCTTACATGCAACAGATGGCACTGTTTTTCAAGAAAAGCATAGTTTTACCTGTTACAAGTGTGGTATCTATACTTCTACTTATGAAATGAATGGTATGGTAAACAACACAGCTCAAGTCCAACACAATGTCACACACAAGAATTCACTGAAAAATCAAATAAGTCGAAATCTATGAAAATGAAACTTATCAATGCAATCAGAAACATTGAAATGGAATTCGTGGCATATTTAGTATGGCGTGCACGTTGTCATTATGAACAACAGATGGCGCTGTTTTTCAAAAACGAATTTTTTTTCCTGTCACAGGTGAGGCATGTATATAGCAGATATATAAAAAGATGCACCTATTCGTATGCAACGTTGTATAAAAATTTCAAAGCAATCGGTAAAGAGGTTTCGAAGATTTCCCTCACATGAAAACACATGAAAAAAAAAGTTTTTCAGAAAAAGCATGTTTTTTTATCGTCTCAGATGTGACATCTATATAGTATGTATATAAAAATCTGCTCGGATGCGAATGGAACGTTATGTGAAAATTTCAAAGCAATCGGTGAAGAACTTTCGGAGATCAGCGATTTTGAACAAACGAACATTTTCATTTTTATTTATATAAGATAGATTGATAAGCAGGCGAAGAGTCACAATAACGTGGCTGAAGTATGTTGACCAGACCACACACTAGAAGTTGAAGGGACGACGACGTTTCGGTCCGTCCTGGACCATTCTCAAGTCGCTTGTGACAAGCGACTTGAGAATGGTCCAGGACGGACCGAAACGTCGTCGTCCCTTCAACTTCTAGTGTGTGGTCTGGTCAACATAGATTGATAATGTAACCTCTCCAAATTGAAACCGCCTTGTAACCTTACTTAAACCCCAGCTTAACACCGCCTATCAAGCTCACTTTGACCCTCACTGAACTCACCAGCTCAATGTTAATCTGAATTATTTAAAAAGGGGACAATACAACCTGTATGTTATTTACTTAATTAATAGTCATGCTTAAAGTACTACCGCCATCCCCCCACCCATCTGTCTGTTGACTGAATGTGCCTGTTTTATTTGATATCCCAGGACGGACGAAGACCAAATAATTACTCTAAGAGGACTTAGGAACCTTTGGAAATTATGTATAGAAATGTTTTTCTTTACTAATTGAGGATCTGGGGACATCTTTTAATTATCATTAAATGGAGGAAACACTGGGCACTTCCAAACACAGCATAAAAATGAAAAATCCAATGGCTCAGACTAAAAATAAAGGGGGAATTGAGCTAAACTCCAAATATTCAATAATAAAACTTTATTCAATTAAATAACACCAAATATATCTTATCTCTTAACACATCCTATGAAGCAAATAAAGGGTGCAGTTGGTGACCCGCACAATCAAGATAGCACATTACCTTTCCCTGCAATTACCAGCCACAGGTGTTGACGGCTTCTCCCCAGTTCACAACTGAAGACACACTAACTCACAAGGGTACAAGTGGAGGAGAGCTCCACCCTCATCTAGTTTCCTAGGCCCAATAATCCAGGCTGTCAAAGTCCAGACCAATGATTTCAAAAGTCCGGCTCTAGGCCTTGGTCGAGCCAATCAATGCTAGGTAGTAGCTCCGCCCACTAGGCCTCCCTGGGCTTCCACCAAGTGAGCTCCAGGATAGGCTATAGGCCAGCCCTGAAAGGGTAGGTTTCCCTCCCGCAGCTTTCTAGCTTGTTCCCACGCTTACTGCTGACTCTTATAAACGAGACAAAACAGCTGATAATTTACTTGCATTCCTTAATGCCAACAGAGATTTTCGCGAGCTTAAGGGTCAAGTTAAGGACACATATTGGGAACAATTCCTACAAGGTATCAATAGAACTACAACATTATCAGAAATGTGGAACAAAATTAAAAACATTACCAAACCTTCAGCCCCAGTTCAGCTTCATCATACTCCTGCAGAATATGCTGACATGCTCCTAGCTCAATGGTCTAGTGTCTCACAAATTTCTTCCTTACCCCCAGATATACAGCAGCATTTAAGACATACCAACATTAACAGAAACTTTAATATTGAAATATCACGCTCCTCACCAGATTTAACAGATTAGTTTACTATAACCCCCTTTGAATTAACATCAGCATTAAGAAAACCTAAGCAAACTGCCCCTGGTGAGGATGGTATAACTTATAACACCTTGAGCTTACTGAATGATGTCCCTAGCCACCCTCTGCTTGACCTCTATCAAATGAGTCTCTCACAAGGTATCTTGCCAAAGAAATGGACACGAAGTCTCATAATATCAATTCCTAAACCTAACTCTCAAAAATTCAGACCCATTTCCTTTACATCTTGCATGTGTAAAGTCTTGGAGAGAATTGTTCTCAATCGTGTCATGTTTCAGGTCAAAGAAAAACTGGCCCCAAACCTATATGGGTTCATGCCCAAGTGTAGCACACAAACATGCTTTGCTGAATATTTTGTAAACTCCCAGGATGGGACACAGGCAGCCTTTATTGACCTAAAGTCAGCTTTCGATGTAGCGAATGGCGAAATAATATTAGAGCAACTTGCTGAATTTGGAATCAAAGGTAATCTTTTGAGTTGGATAAAGAGCTACCTATCCAACAGGCGTGCTAGTGTCCTATTTAAAGGAGTTAAATGTACAAGGACAGATGCATTCGAACTAGTCACACCTCAAGGTGGTGTCCTAAGCCCTATGCTCTTCAATATACTTATGCACAAACTTATCCATGACATACCTGTACAACCTACGGAAACTGTTATATGTTATGCTGATGATATTTGTATTATGGCACACAGTAAACCAAGACTACAAGTGTTACTTGATGCATTCTCCAAGAAAGTAGTAGAATGTGGCCTCATAATCTCTGTTGATAAAACAAGGGTTCTTATTCCCCATTCTCTTCATGTTAACTATACTATTAATGGAGTGCCCGTGGAGACTTGCGAGTCTTATAAATATCTTGGAGTCGAGGTTGATGATACAAATCTCGTCAGCAACCTGCGCAAAAAACTAGTTGAGCGTCTTAAACCTCTCAAAACTCTTTGTTGGCAAAGGATTTGGCATTAACATAAAATATGCTCGGAGTTTTTATATTGCCTTTATACGATCTGTTGTCGATTATTATGCCTTGCATCATCTTGATTTTTCTCCTAAACAATTACAAGGACTAGATGTAGTACAGAATGATGCCATGCGCATCATCCTGGGTTGTCCTAGAACTGTCAGAATTGTTAACATGAGAAAGGAACTAAACTTACCTTCCATTTACGAAAGAATAGTTCTACTTAGTACTATGTTTTGCGCCAAAACTTTGAAAAATAATGGTCCCCCAGCTCTATTCAAATTAAATTGAGATCCATTCTAAACAATTCTGACTGTTCCCTCAATCCACCGCAAAAAGCTCCCTACAGTGTGTGGCTCAGTTGTTGTGCCTATAATCTTCAGAAACTGAATGTGTCTCTTAACCCTGATAAAACTGTTCACTATATTCCCCCTTGGAAAGATGTGGAGGTCTCTCTGCATTATACCCCGATCAGTGTAAAACAAATGTATAGCACTGACATTTTGAGATGTATAACATTAGAAGCTATTGACAGTCATCTTCAAATTCTCAAACCGACTGAATCCTATGCCTTTACTGATGGCTCTGTGCAGTTAGGCACTGGTAGAACAGGTTGTGCATGTGCAGTGTATAAAGGGAATGAAATGATCATGACTAGTACACAGAGATTGAACAACTGGGCAAGCACGACACAGACCGAACTATTGAGCATTTATCTAGCCACTGAATACCTTAAGCTCAATGGTGGTGGAGTTATTTTCTCTGACTCTAAAAGTGCTCTGCAGTCCATAAATAACCCATCACAATGTATGTCGGAAGTAGCTTGTAATATTAAATGGAATGTAATTTTTGCCAATGATAATAACTCTTGTATAAAATTTGTGTGGATCCCATCCCATGTTGGAGTTGGAAAACATGACTTCGTAGATCGATTGGCCAATGAGGCTTGCAGGAAAGAAAACATTGATTATGACTTTGGACTATCTAATGCAGTTATTAGAAACATACAAATTAAAGAAATTAATTCAGATTTAGAAGAACTAAAAAATGCCCAGAGACCTGAAAGCTGCAGTATTAAAAGTTATGACAAGTTTTGTAATAATAGGTATTTGTATGGTCAGCACAGTAACCGAACCAGGCAATATGATGTAGTTATTGCGTGAATTTGCCTTGGCTATAGACACATCTGGCAGGCTAGTGAGGCTGAGCCACTACCAGAATACTCAGATTGTAAACTCTGTGATAAACCTTTAATGCATTCACTAGAACACTACATTGATGAATGTGAAACCGTAAAGGACTTTAGACCTCCTGGCTTCTCGTACCACCAACTGTGTAACTATTTTATTGACTCAGGTGTTCTGGACGACATCCTAACAATTAACCCAAAATTTGCTTGTCCATTTTAAAGAATGAAGGACAATTTTTATAATACTTCTAAGCTGCATCACTTATGAACCCATCCCTGCCCTTGTGTGGCAGTGCACAGTAGAAAGTTGTTTTCACATATCCATACATTAAAACATTGATTGTTACCATGATATATATGTGCCTCAGCCTACAGTTTAGACCTATTGTCTTATGTATGACCCTCTGTCCTGCGTGACAGTAATACTAGCATTATCCTCACTTTAATAAGACTATCAAAATCCTCAGATTAGGCAAAATTGTAATTAATTTTGTCAATAAAGATGTTAATAATAATAGCTTACTTCCAAAGGAAACCTGAACAGGGTTTTCGGTCGGCCGAGCGGACAGCACGCTGGATTTGTGATCCTGTGGTCCTGGGTTCGATGCCAGGCGCCGGCGAGAAACAATGGGCAGAGTTTCTTTCACCCTATGCCCCTGTTACCTAGCAGTAAAATAGGTACCTGGGTGTTGGTCAGCTGTCACGGGCTGCTTCCTGGGGGTGGAGGCCTGGTCGAGGACCGGGCCGCGGGGACACTAAAAAAGCCCCGAAATCATCTCAAGATAACCTCAAGAGGGTACGAATATGGCACTGGCTGAGTTTATTGCCACAATTGTCAATGGCTATAGGGAGACAGGGGAGAGGGGAAGGGGAAGGTGGTTGGGGAAAACTAGTTGGGGAGAAGGATTGGGGGAGAGAACTGGGTAAGAGGGGAAGCTCGGGCCTAAGGGTCTCACTGCCTTAGGACACTTGACTCTACCGTTTATGGCAGGGGGGGGGGTGAACGGGAAGGCACGAGAAGGGGAGGACAATGCATCAAGGGGAGGGGGGACGGAAGGGTCAAACGGGCGGTATATGACCGTCACAATGCTAGAAAGGAAGAAGTCCAGAATGAGAACCTGGCTAGGAACGAAAATCTACTTGTACACAAACAAAAAATAGTCAGACATAACACGAAAGCATTCAAACTGGTTGTGAGCTTTGCAACGCAACAGAATAGTGTGTTGTGAGCGTGGCAGTACAGGAATGAATCGTTATTGTTGCAACACAAAAAAATGTGTTGTGAGTGTAGAAACATAAGACTAACATATTTGTTGCGAATGTTGCAACATATAAATAATATACTCTGAGTGTTGCATCACGTTATTTCTGTATTGCAATGCTGCAACACTTACCACATAATATCCTTGTTGCAATGATGCAAGACTCTTCACATAACATCTCTGAGCTGACTCTCTCAAACCACATTATATATGTGTTGAAACGCTCGCAACACGTTATACCTGTCCGCTGCAACATTAACAAAACGTTATACCTGTCCGCTGCAACATTCAAAACAAGTTATTCCTGTATTACCACGTAGCAACACACATAACACATTATTACTTACTGTGTTGCAGCGTTCATAAAATTTTATTTCTGCGTTGCATTATCAACAACACTTTTGCTCTGTGGTGCAAAACTCACAATATGTTAATCCTGAGTTGCAACAAGCAAAACAGATTGCTTGTGGGGTGCAACTCTCACAGCACGCTAAGCCTGTGTTGCGATGATGTAATACAACACTGATGTATATACACTTGTTCTCTGGAATTCTTTAAGGTATATCAAGGTGTTATTACACTTACTATTTATTTAATAAATTAATAATTTTTGGGATACGTTGTTTAAAAGCATTGATGTGCTCACCTAGATGTGCTCACCTGGATGTGCTCACCTAGATGTGCTCACTCAGATGTGTTCACCCTAGTGATCAGCGTTATGTATTATCGAGAACTAAAGCTCATTTTTTACTTTTCAATTTGTTTTTCTAGTAACGATCACATGGCAGAAATTTTATCTATATGATTAGAAACAAATTAATAAGTGTATTCGGCGTATAAATGTACGATTTTTATTTTACGTTTAGTTCTGCCACAAGTGCTGAAAGAAAGAAGCATTAGATCGATGTAACTTGACTTTATAGTTTGTTTAAACTCCTAAAATTTAAATATATATGCCGTAAATTAAAAAAAAGTCTTATTTTTCTACATTGAGGACTTTAATGATTAGAATCATAATGGAAGAGAAATTACGTGATTTAACTTATATAAAAATATAATAATAGCTACAGTAATAATGGTAATATTATAGTAATAATTAAGGTACTATGGTAATATTTATGTAAATTCATGTATATTCCTCTTATGTACAGAGGAAATACATGTATGTTCCTATCAATACGTTACGGGATTCAATATATTGTTGATAATATGATTAACTTAATACTAAAGAAGAAGGACTCCAGAATGAGAACCTTGCTAGGAGAGCAAATCTACTTGTACACAAGCAAAAAAATATTCAGACATAAAACGATGCATTCGCACGTGTTGTGAGCTTTGCATCGCAACGGAATATCGTTTTCTGAGCGTTGCAACATAGGAAGGAGGCTTTAACAAATTGTTGCAAAACAGAAATAATGTGTTGTGAGTGTTGCAACATAAGACTAACTTATTTGATGTGAATGTTGCAACATAAAAAAATTGTACCCTTGTTTTACCTCACATTATATTTGTGTTCCAATGCTGCAAATCTCTTCACATATATAACCGGGCTCACCATAGCCCGTGCTACTTGGAACTTTGTTCCAGGTAGCGAATCTTTAACAACAACAACAACTCTCCACATAATATCCTTGAGTTGCATCATTCAGACATCATTTTATGGGTTGCAACACTGGCAACACGTCATTTCTGTCCGCTGCAGCATTCACAACAAGTTATTCCTGAATTACAACGTTGCAAAACACACAGCACATTATTATTGTGTTGAAGTGTTCATAACACCATATTTCTGTGTTGCATAATTCAAAACACTTTTGTTCTGTGGTGCAAAGCTCACAATATACTAGTCCTGTGTTGCAACATACACAACCGGTTGTTTGTGTGGTGCAACTCTCACAACACGCTAATCCTGTATTGTAATGATGTAACAACACTAACAATCAATCATTTATGGTTGAAAAACTTATGCAACGTAATTTCTGTATTGTAACACACTCAGAATGGCATTTAGGTGTTTAATAATTAAACACGTTATACCTGTGTTGCATCGCTGAATCACTCACAACATGTTATTGCTGTGTTTCAACACTCATAAGACGCTAGCAATGTGATGCAATAAATAACTCGTTTCTATCAAGCGTTAAACGTTGTATTCTTGCACGACATAATTTCTTCATTGCTAATATGTCAATTATAAATTATATGTGATTGAAAAGATAGATAAAAGGTGATGGAGAAATAAATGTTATATATAGAAAATAGAAAGTAGTTAAACGAATAAAACGGGAAAGAATAAATATATTATTTGCAACTGAATAGTTATTACAAATTATTTAGTGTATATTACAAAAGTATATATATATTACATATTACAAATTATTACAAATGATTATATATCTAAAAATGTGAATGAATTGATAAATACAGGATGATTAAGAAATAATTTAAATGTGATAAATAGATATGTAAAATGTGCTGGAATAGATCTATAAAAAGTGAATAAATATTAAAGAGGAGTAACTGATGAAGAAAATAGGACACAATAACTCCAACTAAAGTATTATTTGAGCAATATATGAAAAAGGAAGTTCCCGCTGAGGAGGTCGAACTGGTGAGCACGTGAACACCGGGTCCGACCTCCCTGTCTGGCCACGACTCTTCCTGCTTAATGAAGAACTCAGCAGTCATACATTTACCCACTTCACCATACATCTTCAACTGACAATTGAGGCGTGTGAAGAAGAAAGTTGGGAAGAAAATTAATCTTTATGAGAAGAGAATGTAAGGTAAGGTAAGGAAATGATGAGGTGAAAGCGCCAGGCCAGTATGAATCTATAACATTTGGAAGGGACATTAGGATGGGCTGGGATGTGAGGACGGAGTGAGGGGACGGTGCTCAATCACTTGAAGCATCGGAACTCGAACGGCGACCTTGCAAAAAGCTAAAGTTTGGAATGGAAAAATAGAGCCCAATCACTTGGACCTTGGAATCGAACAGAAAATATATTTTATAGACATCATAGATCTCAGTAAAGTTACAAAAAAGCAAACTATTCGAAGTTTTTTCTCAAATTTATTAAGATATATTTGGGAGATTTTCTACTTAATATATATTTGATCAACAAATAGGTTTTCATTGGTTGTTTATGGGCATACAAGTAATTATGGTAATATCATAGTAATAGTTCAGGTAATTATAGTAGTATTATGGTATTCGTGAATGTAGTTATCTTATTGCTGTCAATATCATACAGCAGTTAAAAATTTTGATTACATAACTTTATTGACCCAAGAGAGGAAAGAATCGTGAATGAAAACCTGACTTTAGTTAAAATTTGTTGTACACACACATAATACACAGACTTAAAACGAATCCACACAGACATTTTGTTAGTGTTGAACCGCTCAGTAATAACATGGTTTGGATATTGCATAACAGGAATAAAGTGTTGCAAATTTGAATAAGGTGTTGTGAGTCTTACAACACTGACCCCCTCGCCATACGGCCCGTTGGCGTCGTGAGGAGGCTTCGTAGACGGCTGCCAGAGTGTGTTGCTCCGTGGGACAGTCCTCTGACCTTTTGTGGCCTTGCACTCCTGCTGCTGTCTTCTCTAATTGTGCCGGATCGCTTTTCCTTTTCATTATGTTTCGTTTTTCTCCCCCTCTTCTTCAAACTGCTTGTCGTTTTCCTGCCGACCTTTTGCTTGTTTTGGATTATTCCTTTGGACTTCTATTTTGACGGCCGGTGCTTGGGAGGCATACTCTTGCACCCGTAAAACTGTAGTACCCAACGTCTCGAGGGAGGGGAACCTTATATTGTCAATCTCCCTTTCGTCGCTGAACCCGATCTCGACGGACTGACGGTTCTTAAGGTGGCGTTTGTGGGGTGTATACTCACGACGCACCAATAGGGGGCCCCGGCATGATCAGCGATAGCTTCCTGTTGGGTGTCCTGCCTCTAATTGTGGCTCCATGGTGGGTATGGGGGCACATTCGTGGATGAATTTATCACTCTTCGTCCATATGTCGTTGAATGTTTCTGTTGTACCCTCTCGGGCTCGTGGGGTGGGCGACCAAGCCCCCGAGTCGGCCTGTCTTGGAAGATCGGGCTCTGTAGCCTCCGCTGCGTTGGGCCCCGACCTTGCTTCTCCTTTGACCATCCTGACTTCTTCCCCCAGCTCCCCTCCCTCCTCTGTGGTTGGGTCGAGCCTCAAGCCCCCAGTGGTGACCACTTTGTCCCCTAGTCTCTCGTTGTGACTACTGCACCTTTTGTCCCCTCTCTCTCTGGGGGATCTCAACGCCGTCAGCGCCACGGCCGCACTCGCTCGTCTCCTTCCTGTACTGATGCGTATCAGGCCTTGTTTGATCCTGCTTCATGGGCCAAATACTTTGATCTCCTCCCTCTTGATTCCGCGCCTCCTGACGATTTCTCCCTCCATCGGCATCTCGTTGATTCCGTGGATGCGTCTGTCACCTGCAACCCCACTCATCGCGGTACACGTGTCTTTGCTGCTCCTTCTCAGGATGCAGCTTCCCGCTTGGCTGCCTTATCCTGCCTTGGTGAGATCCATGTCCGGGTCTCTAAGAACGATCAGTTGATTGCCAGTGTTGGCACTATTCTCCTCCTTGCCTCATGTTGCAACCGGTGTTCGGAATCTGCAGGACTGCCACGATGACATTCGGCATATTCTTGATGCCCAAGGCCATTCTGTCCTCTAGGTTGACTCGTTTACTCGTCCCCCTCGTGGTCGTCGCCGTCAACCCCTTCGTGTTGTGAAGATCACCTTTGATGGTATTACCCTTCCATCCTCTGTCATTCTTGCTGGTGCCCGGTGCTCTGTCCAGGAGTATATTCCTTCTCCTCGACTTTGTAACAAGTGCTGGAGGTTTGGGCATGGTGCCCTACTCTGCTCTGGGACTGTCTCTCTCTGTCCTTAGAGTGACCTTCACCCCGACACAAAGTCGGAGTGCACTTCTCCCCAAGCTCGCTGCCTCAACTGCGGTGAGGCCCATCCTACCTTCTCCCGTGCCTGTATCCATTACAAGCTTGAGGCAGCCGTCCTCAACTTGAAGCACCGGGAGCGTTTATCTTTTCCTGAGGCGAGGCGCCAGGTTCGCCGGCTCCCGCCTTATGCTAACGTCTCTTATGCTGCGTGTTGCGCTCTTCCTCTCCTCGTCCTTCCCACCTTCCTCAGACTCACAACCATGTCCGTGCCTTGGACCCTGATACGCCCACTGCCCCCTCCTCTGTTCCTTTGAGTTCTGTCCGAAGGGTTCCCCTCCCGGTCTTCTGTCTGGGGTTCCCCTTCATTCTACCCGGTCTGTCATGTCTCCTGTGTCTTCTTCCTCGTCTCCCTCCGATCCTCCTTCCCTCCCTCTTCCATCTATTGACTCTCCCAGCCGCCTGTCGGTGCAGGCGGATGTCCATCGCTCTCCTAACGGCCGTCGTGTGTGCTCTCGTTCAGCTTCTCCTGTTGAGACACTGGAATCCGTTGCCCGGTACGTAGTTGCTGGGACACCGGTCTCTTTAAGTCAGAAGCGTAAGCCTGGCTCCTCTCCTTCATCCTCCCCGGCGGGTAAGAAGGCTTCGCTTTCTTCCTCGGCCCCTACTACTGGCTCTATTGCTCCTTCCCCTCCATTTCAGTGGTTGCGCCCCTGTTCCTGCTATGGAGGTTTCTTTGGCCCCTGCTTCCCTTTCGGTTGCTGCCCTTGCTGAGGTGCACTCCCCTCTTTCTACTCCCCCTCTTCCTGCTGCTGTCCTTGACTGCTCCTCTCGGTTGCCTCCTCCTCCGGGCCCGCCCGCCCGCCTCTGGTCTGTTCTCCCGCTCCTTCCCTCCGTCTTTGCTCAGTTACCCATGTCCCCTAACCCTGACTTTGCTGACCCTGATCCCGACCCTGATATTCTTTAACGTGCTATGTTGCTCTTTCGCCTTGTTTCTTCCTTGTTTTCTGTTGTTGTCCTTTCTCTTCTCGTCGTGTCTATTCTTCAATGGAACGTTCGAGGTTATTACGCCAATTTCCTCGACTCCAACTTCTGATTTCGCGGTTTTCGCCCCTTTGTGTCTGTCTCCAGGAGCCGATGCTTGGTGCTCGTCCTGTCGTTTTCGTGGCTATTCCTTTCTCTCCCCCCCCTCCAGCCGTTGCTGGGGCTCCTAATTCTTCTGCTCTCTTGATTCCGCTGATGTTCCCTTTGTTCCTTTACTTTGTTCCTTCACCTCTCCATTGTTCTGCTGCTCGTATCTTTGTGGGGAATGGTACACAGTTTGTTCCATTTATCTCCC
>WNGS01167787.1:0-20849 GCA_020271785.1 Procambarus virginalis | reverse complement strand
TCAACATAGATTGATAATGTAACCTCTCCAATTGAAACCGCCTTGTAACCTTACTTAAACCCAGCTTAACACCGCCTATCAAGCTCACTTTGACCCTCACTGAACTCACCAGCTCAATGTTAATCTGAATTATTTAAAAAGGGGAAATACAACCTGTATGTTATTTACTTAATTAATAGTCATGCTTAAAGTACTACCGCCATCCCCCCCCCCCCCTGTCTGTTGACTGAATGTGCCTGTTTTATTTGATATCCCAGGACGGACGAAGACCAAATAATTACTCTAAGAGGACTTAGGAACCTTTGGAAATTATGTATAGAATGTTTTTTCTTTACAATTGAGGATCTGGGGACATCTTTTAATTATCATTAAATGGAGGAACACTGGGCACTTCCAAACACAGCATAAAAATGAAAAATCCAATGGCTCAGACTAAAAATAAAGGGGGAATTGAGCTAAACTCCAAATATTCAATAATAAACTTTATTCAATTAATAACACCAAATATATCTTATCTCTTAACACATCCTATGAAGCAAATAAGGGTGCAGTTGGTGACCCCACAATCAAGATAGCACATTACCTTTCCCTGCAATTACCAGCCACAGGTGTTGACGGCTTCTCCCCAGTTCACAACTGAAGACACACTAACTCACAATTTACTCACAAGGGTACAAGTGGAGGAGAGCTCCACCCTCATCTAGTTTCCTAGGCCCAATAATCCAGGCTGTCAAAGTCCAGAACCAATGATTTCAAAAGTCCGGCTCTAGGCCTTGGTCGAGCCAATCAATGCTAGGTAGTAGCTCCGCCCACTAGGCCTCCCTGGGCTTCCACCAAGTGAGCTCCAGGATAGGCTATAGGCCAGCCCTGAAAGGGTAGGTTTCCCTCCCGCAGCTTTCTAGCTTGTTCCCACGCTTACTGCTGACTCTTATAAACGAGACAAAACAGCTGATAATTTACTTGCATTCCTTAATGCCAACAGATTTTCGCGAGCTTAAGGGTCAAGTTAAGGACACATATTGGGAACAATTCCTACAAGGTATCAATAGAACTACAACATTATCAGAAATGTGGAACAAAATTAAAAACATTACCAAACCTTCAGCCCCAGTTCAGCTTCATCATACTCCTGCAGAATATGCTGACATGCTCCTAGCTCAATGGTCTAGTGTCTCACAAATTTCTTCCTTACCCCCAGATATACAGCAGCATTTAAGACATACCAACATTAACAGAAACTTTAATATTGAAATATCACGCTCCTCACCAGATTTAACAGATTAGTTTACTATAACCCCCTTTGAATTAACATCAGCATTAAGAAACCTAAGCAAACTGCCCCTGGTGAGGATGGTATAACTTATACACCTTGAGCTTACTGAATGATGTCCCTAGCCACCCTCTGCTTGACCTCTATCAAATGAGTCTCTCACAAGGTATCTTGCCAAAAGAAATGGACACGAAGTCTCATAATATCAATTCCTAAACCTAACTCTCAAAAATTCAGACCCATTTCCTTTACATCTTGCATGTGTAAAGTCTTGGAGAGAATTGTTCTCAATCGTGTCATGTTTCAGGTCAAAGAAAAACTGGCCCCAAACCTATATGGGTTCATGCCCAAGTGTAGCACACAAACATGCTTTGCTGAATATTTTGTAAACTCCCAGGATGGGACACAGGCAGCCTTTATTGACCTAAAGTCAGCTTTCGATGTAGCGAATGGCGAAATAATATTAGAGCAACTTGCTGAATTTGGAATCAAAGGTAATCTTTTGAGTTGGATAAAGAGCTACCTATCCAACAGGCGTGCTAGTGTCCTATTTAAAGGAGTTAAATGTACAAGGACAGATGCATTCGAACTAGTCACACCTCAAGGTGGTGTCCTAAGCCCTATGCTCTTCAATATACTTATGCACAAACTTATCCATGACATACCTGTACAACCTACGGAAACTGTTATATGTTATGCTGATGATATTTGTATTATGGCACACAGTAAACCAAGACTACAAGTGTTACTTGATGCATTCTCCAAGAAAGTAGTAGAATGTGGCCTCATAATCTCTGTTGATAAAACAAGGGTTCTTATTCCCCATTCTCTTCATGTTAACTATACTATTAATGGAGTGCCCGTGGAGACTTGCGAGTCTTATAAATATCTTGGAGTCGAGGTTGATGATACAAATCTCGTCAGCAACCTGCGCAAAAAACTAGTTGAGCGTCTTAAACCTCTCAAAACTCTTTGTTGGCAAAGGATTTGGCATTAACATAAAATATGCTCGGAGTTTTTATATTGCCTTTATACGATCTGTTGTCGATTATTATGCCTTGCATCATCTTGATTTTTCTCCTAAACAATTACAAGGACTAGATGTAGTACAGAATGATGCCATGCGCATCATCCTGGGTTGTCCTAGAACTGTCAGAATTGTTAACATGAGAAAGGAACTAAACTTACCTTCCATTTACGAAAGAATAGTTCTACTTAGTACTATGTTTTGCGCCAAAACTTTGAAAAATAATGGTCCCCCAGCTCTATTCAAATTAAATTGAGATCCATTCTAAACAATTCTGACTGTTCCCTCAATCCACCGCAAAAAGCTCCCTACAGTGTGTGGCTCAGTTGTTGTGCCTATAATCTTCAGAAACTGAATGTGTCTCTTAACCCTGATAAAACTGTTCACTATATTCCCCCTTGGAAAGATGTGGAGGTCTCTCTGCATTATACCCCCATCAGTGTAAAACAAATGTATAGCACTGACATTTTGAGATGTATAACATTAGAAGCTATTGACAGTCATCTTCAAATTCTCAAACCGACTGAATCCTATGCCTTTACTGATGGCTCTGTGCAGTTAGGCACTGGTAGAACAGGTTGTGCATGTGCAGTGTATAAAGGGAATGAAATGATCATGACTAGTACACAGAGATTGAACAACTGGGCAAGCACGACACAGACCGAACTATTGAGCATTTATCTAGCCACTGAATACCTTAAGCTCAATGGTGGTGGAGTTATTTTCTCTGACTCTAAAAGTGCTCTGCAGTCCATAAATAACCCATCACAATGTATGTCGGAAGTAGCTTGTAATATTAAATGGAATGTAATTTTTGCCAATGATAATAACTCTTGTATAAAATTTGTGTGGATCCCATCCCATGTTGGAGTTGGAAAACATGACTTCGTAGATCGATTGGCCAATGAGGCTTGCAGGAAAGAAAACATTGATTATGACTTTGGACTATCTAATGCAGTTATTAGAAACATACAAATTAAAGAAATTAATTCAGATTTAGAAGAACTAAAAAATGCCCAGAGACCTGAAAGCTGCAGTATTAAAAGTTATGACAAGTTTTGTAATAATAGGTATTTGTATGGTCAGCACAGTAACCGAACCAGGCAATATGATGTAGTTATTGCGTGAATTTGCCTTGGCTATAGACACATCTGGCAGGCTAGTGAGGCTGAGCCACTACCAGAATACTCAGATTGTAAACTCTGTGATAAACCTTTAATGCATTCACTAGAACACTACATTGATGAATGTGAAACCGTAAAGGACTTTAGACCTCCTGGCTTCTCGTACCACCAACTGTGTAACTATTTTATTGACTCAGGTGTTCTGGACGACATCCTAACAATTAACCCAAAATTTGCTTGTCCATTTTAAAGAATGAAGGACAATTTTTATAATACTTCTAAGCTGCATCACTTATGAACCCATCCCTGCCCTTGTGTGGCAGTGCACAGTAGAAAGTTGTTTTCACATATCCATACATTAAAACATTGATTGTTACCATGATATATATGTGCCTCAGCCTACAGTTTAGACCTATTGTCTTATGTATGACCCTCTGTCCTGCGTGACAGTGAATACTAGCATTATCCTCACTTTAATAAGACTATCAAAATCCTCAGATTAGGCAAAATTGTAATTAATTTTGTCAATAAAGATGTTAATAATAATAGCTTACTTCCAAAGGAAACCTGAACAGGGTTTTCGGTCGGCCGAGCGGACAGCACGCTGGATTTGTGATCCTGTGGTCCTGGGTTCGATGCCAGGCGCCGGCGAGAAACAATGGGCAGAGTTTCTTTCACCCTATGCCCCTGTTACCTAGCAGTAAAATAGGTACCTGGGTGTTGGTCAGCTGTCACGGGCTGCTTCCTGGGGGTGGAGGCCTGGTCGAGGACCGGGCCGCGGGGACACTAAAAAAGCCCCGAAATCATCTCAAGATAACCTCAAGAGGGTACGAATATGGCACTGGCTGAGTTTATTGCCACAATTGTCAATGGCTATAGGGAGACAGGGGAGAGGGGAAGGGGAAGGTGGTTGGGGAAAACTAGTTGGGGAGAAGGATTGGGGGAGAGAACTGGGTAAGAGGGGAAGCTCGGGCCTAAGGGTCTCACTGCCTTAGGACACTTGACTCTACCGTTTATGGCAGGGGGGGGGTGAACGGGAAGGCACGAGAAGGGGAGGACAATGCATCAAGGGGAGGGGGACGGAAGGGTCAAACGGGCGGTATATGACCGTCACAATGCTAGAAAGGAAGAAGTCCAGAATGAGAACCTGGCTAGGAACGAAAATCTACTTGTACACAAACAAAAAATAGTCAGACATAACACGAAAGCATTCAAACTGGTTGTGAGCTTTGCAACGCAACAGAATAGTGTGTTGTGAGCGTGGCAGTACAGGAATGAATCGTTATTGTTGCAACACAAAAAAATGTGTTGTGAGTGTAGAAACATAAGACTAACATATTTGTTGCGAATGTTGCAACATATAAATAATATACTCTGAGTGTTGCATCACGTTATTTCTGTATTGCAATGCTGCAACACTTACCACATAATATCCTTGTTGCAATGATGCAAGACTCTTCACATAACATCTCTGAGCTGACTCTCTCAAACCACATTATATATGTGTTGAAACGCTCGCAACACGTTATACCTGTCCGCTGCAACATTAACAAAACGTTATACCTGTCCGCTGCAACATTCAAAACAAGTTATTCCTGTATTACCACGTAGCAACACACATAACACATTATTACTTACTGTGTTGCAGCGTTCATAAAATTTTATTTCTGCGTTGCATTATCCACAACACTTTTGCTCTGTGGTGCAAAACTCACAATATGTTAGTCCTGAGTTGCAACAAGCAAAACAGATTACTTGTGGGGTGCAACTCTCACAGCACGCTAAGCCTGTGTTGCGATGATGTAATACAACACTGATGTATACACTTGTTCTCTGGAATTCTTTAAGGTATATCAAGGTGTTATTACACTTACTATTTATTTAATAAATTAATAATTTTTGGGATACGTTGTTTAAAAGCATTGATGTGCTTGATGTGCTCACCTAGATGTGCTCACTCAGATGTGTTCACCCTAGTTATCAGCGTTATGTATTATCGAGAACTAAAGCTCATTTTTTACTTTTCAATTGTTTTTCTAGTAACGATCACATGGCAGGAATTTTATCTATATGATTAGAAACAAATTAATAAGTGTATTCGGCGTATAAATGTACGATTTTTATTTACGTTTAGTTCTGCCACAAGTGCTGAAAGAAAGAAGCATTAGATCGATGTAACTTGACTTTATAGTTTGTTTAAACTCCTAAAATTTAAATATATATGCCGTAAATTAAAAAAAAGTCTTATTTTTCTACATTGAGGACTTTAATGATTAGAATCATAATGGAAGAGAAATTACGTGATTTAACTTATATAAAAATATAATAATAGCTACAGTAATAATGGTAATATTATAGTAATAATTAAGGTACTATGGTAATATTTATGTAAATTCATGTATATTCCTCTTATGTACAGAGGAAATATATGTATGTTCCTATCAATACGTTACGGGATTCAATATATTGTTGATAATATGATTAACTTAATACTAAAGAAGAAGGACTCCAGAATGAGAACCTTGCTAGGAGAGCAAATCTACTTGTACACAAGCAAAAAAATATTCAGACATAAAACGATGCATTCGCACGTGTTGTGAGCTTTGCATCGCAACGGAATATCGTTTTCTGAGCGTTGCAACATAGGAAGGAGGCTTTAACAAATTGTTGCAAAACAGAAATAATGTGTTGTGAGTGTTGCAACATAAGACTAACATATTTGTTGTGAATGTTGCAACATAAAAAAATTGTACTCTTTGTTTTACCTCACATTATATTTGTGTTCCAATGCTGCAAATCTCTTCACATATATAACCGGGCTCACCATAGCCCGTGCTACTTGGAACTTTGTTCCAGGTAGCGAATCTTTAACAACAACAACAACTCTCCACATAATATCCCTGAGTTGCATCATTCAGACATCATTTTATGGGTTGCAACACTGGCAACACGTCATTTCTGTCCGCTGCAGCATTCACAACAAGTTATTCCTGAATTACAACGTTGCAAAACACACAGCACATTATTATTGTGTTGAAGTGTTCATAACACCATATTTCTGTGTTGCATAATTCAAAACACTTTTGTTCTGTGGTGCAAAGCTCACAATATACTAGTCCTGTGTTGCAACATACACAACCGGTTGTTTGTGTGGTGCAACTCTCACAACACGCTAATCCTGTATTGTAATGATGTAACAACACTAACAATCAATCATTTATGGTTGAAAAACTTATGCAACGTAATTTCTGTATTGTAACACACTCAGAATGGCATTTAGGTGTTTAATAATTAAACACGTTATACCTGTGTTGCATCGCTGCATCACTCACAACATGTTATTGCTGTGTTTCAACACTCATAAGACGCTAGCAATGTGATGCAATAAATAACTCGTTTTCCATCAAGCGTTAAACGTTGTATTCTTGCACGACATAATTTCTTCATTGCTAATATGTCAATTATAAATTATATGTGATTGAAAAGATAGATAAAAGGTGATGGAGAAATAAATGTTATATATAGAAAATAGAAAGTAGTTAAACGAATAAAACGGGAAAGAATAAATATATTATTTGCAACTGAATAGTTATTACAAATTATTTAGTGTATATTACAAAAGTATATATATATTACATATTACAAATTATTACAAATGATTATATATCTAAAAATGTGAATGAATTAATAAATACAGGATGATTAAGAAATAATTTAAATGTGATAAATAGATATGTAAAATGTGCTGGAATAGATCTATAAAAAGTGAATAAATATTAAAGAGGAGTAACTGATGAAAAAATAGGACACAATAACTCCAACTAAAGTATTATTTGAGCAATATATGAAAAAGGAAGTTCCCGCTGAGGAGGTCGAACTGGTGAGCACGTGAACACCGGGTCCGACCTCCTTGTCTGGCCACGACTCTTCCTGCTTAATGAAGAACTCAGCAGTCATACATTTACCCACTTCACCATACATCTTCAACTAACAATTGAGGCGTGTGAAGAAGAAAGTTGGGAAGAAAAATTAATCTTTATGAGAAGAGAATGTAAGGTAAGGTAAGGAAATGATGAGGTGAAAGCGCCAGGCCAGTATGAATCTATAACATTTGGAAGGGACATTAGGATGGGCTGGGATGTGAGGACGGAGTGAGGGGACGGTGCTCAATCACTTGAACCATCGGAACTCGAACGGCGACCTTGCAAAAAGCTAAAGTTTGGAATGGAAAAATAGAGCCCAATCACTTGGACCTTCGGAATCGAACAGAAAATATATTTTATAGACATCATAGATCTCAGTAAAGTTACAAAAAAAGCGAACTATTCGAAGTTTTTTCTCAAATTTATTAAGATATATTTGGGAGATTTTCTACTTAATATATATTTGATCAACAAATAGGTTTTCATTGGTTGTTTATGGGCATACAAGTAATTATGGTAATATCATAGTAATAGTTCAGGTAATTATAGTAGTATTATGGTATTCGTGAATGTAGTTATCTTATTGCTGTCAATATCATACAGCAGTTAAAAAATTTTGATTACATAACTTTATTGACCCAAGGGAGGAAAGAATCGTGAATGAAAACCTGACTTTAGTTAAAATTTGTTGTACACACATCCAATAATACACAGACTTAAAACGAATCCACACAGACATTTTGTTAGTGTTGAACCGCTCAGTAATAACATGGTTTGGATATTGCATAACAGGAATAAAGTGTTGCAAATTTGAATAAGGTGTTGTGAGTCTTACAACACTGACCCCCTCGCCATACGGCCCGTTGGCGTCGTGAGGGGGCTTCGTAGACGGCTGCCAGAGTGTGATGCTCCGTGGGACAGTCCTCTGTCCTTTTGTGGCCTTGCACTCCTGCTGCTGTCTTCTCTAATTGTGCCGGATCGCTTTTCCTTTTCATTATGTTTCGTTTTTCTCCCCCCTCTTCTTCAATCTGCTTGTCGTTTTCCTGCCGACCTTTTGCTTGTTTTGGATTATTCCTTTGGACTTCTATTTTGACGGCCGGGTGCTTGGGGAGGCATACTCTTGCACCCGTAAAACTGTAGTACCCAACGTCTCGAGCGAGGGGAACCTTTTATTGTCAATCTCCCTTTCGTCGCTGAACCCGATCTCGACGGACTGACGGTTCTTAAGGTGGCGTTTGTGGGGTGTATACTCACGACGCACCCCTAGGGGGCCCCGGCATGATCAGCGATAGCTTCCTGTTGGGTGTCCTGCCTCTAATTGTGGCTCCATGGTGGGTATGGGGGCACATTCGTGGATGAATTTATCACTCTTCGTCCATATGTCGTTGAATGTTTCTGTTGTACCCTCTCGGGCTCGTGGGGTGGGCGACCAAGCCCCCGAGTCGGCCTGTCTTGGAAGACCGGGCTCTGTAGCCTCCGCTGCGTTGGGCCCCGACCTTGCTTCTCCTTTGACCATCCTGACTTCTTCCCCCAGCTCCCCTCCCTCCTCTGTGGTTGGGTCGAGCCTCAAGCCCCCAGTGGTGACCACTTTGTCCCCTGGTGCGGCTAAGTCTCTCGTTGTGACTACTGCACCTTTTGTCCCCTCTCTCTCTGGGGGATCTCAACGCCGTCAGCGCCACGGCCGCACTCGCTCGTCTCCTTCCTGTACTGATGCGTATCAGGCCTTGTTTGATCCTGCTTCATGGGCCAAATACTTTGATCTCCTCCCTCTTGATTCCGCGCCTCCTGACGATTTCTCCCTCCATCGGCATCTCGTTGATTCCGTGGATGCGTCTGTCACCTTCAACCCCACTCATCGCGGTACACGTGTCGTTGCTGCTCCTTCTCAGGATGCAGCTTCCCGCTTGGCTGCCTTATCCTGCCTTGGTGAGATCCATGTCCGGGTCTCTAAGAACGATCAGTTGAATGCCAGTGTTGGCACTATTCTCCTCCCGCCCCATGTTGCAACCGGTGTTCGGAATCTGCAGGACTGCCACGATGACATTCGGCATATTCTTGATGCCCAAGGCCATTCTGTCCTCTAGGTTGACTCGTTTACTCGTCCCCCTCGTGGTCGTCGCCGTCAACCCCTTCGTGTTGTGAAGATCACCTTTGATGGTATTACCCTTCCATCCTCTGTCATTCTTGCTGGTGCCCGGTGCTCTGTCCAGGAGTATATTCCTTCTCCTCGACTTTGTAACAAGTGCTGGAGGTTTGGGCATGGTGCCCTCCTCTGCTCTGGGACTGTCTCTCTCTGTCCTTAGAGTGACCTTCACCCCGACACAAAGTCGGAGTGCACTTCTCCCCAAGCTCGCTGCCTCAACTGCGGTGAGGCCCATCCTACCTTCTCCCGTGCCTGTATCCATTACAAGCTTGAGGCAGCCGTCCTCAACTTGAAGCACCGGGAGCGTTTATCTTTTCCTGAGGCGAGGCGCCAGGTTCGCCGGCTCCCGCCTTATGCTAACGTCTCTTATGCTCGCGTGTTGCGCTCTTCCTCTCCTCGTCCTTCCCACCTTCCTCAGACTCACAACCATGTCCGTGCCTTGGACCCTGATACGCCCACTGCCCCCTCCTCTGTTCCTTTGAGTTCTGTCCCGAAGGGTCCCCCCTCCTGGTCCTCTGTCTGGGGTTCCCCTTCATTCTACCCGGTCTGTCATGTCTCCTGTGTCTTCTTCCTCGTCTCCCTCCGATCCTCCTTCCCTTCCTCCTCCTCCATCTATTGACTCTCCCAGCCGCCTGTCGGTGCAGGCGGATGTCCATCGCTCTCCTAACGGCCGTCGTGTGTGCTCTCGTTCAGCTTCTCCTGTTGAGACACTGGAATCCGTTGCCCGGTACGTAGTTGCTGGGACACCGGTCTCTTTAAGTCAGAAGCGTAAGCCTGGCTCCTCTCCTTCCTCCTCCCCGGCGGGTAAGAAGGCTTCGCTTTCTTCCTCGGCCCCTACTACTGGCTCTATTGCTCCTTCCCCTCCCATTTCAGTGGTTGCGCCCCCTGTTCCTGCTATGGAGGTTTCTTTGGCCCCTGCTTCCCTTTCGGTTGCTGCCCTTGCTGAGGTGCACTCCCCTCTTTCTACTCCCCCTCTTCCTGCTGCTGTCCTTGACTGCTCCTCTCGGTTGCCTCCTCCTCCGGACCCCGCCCGCCCGCCTCTGGTCTGTTCTCCCGCTTCCTTCCCTCCGTCTTTGCTCAGTTTACCCATGTCCCCTAACCCTGACTTTGCTGACCCTGATCCCGACCCTGATATTCTTTAACGTGCTATGTTGCTCTTTCGCCTTTGTTTCTTCCTTGTTTTCTGTTGTTGTCCTTTCTCTTCTCGTCGATGTCTATTCTTCAATGGAACGTTCGAGGTTATTACGCCAATTTCCTTGAACTCCAACTTCTGATTTCGCGGTTTTCGCCCCTTTGTGTCTGTCTCCAGGAGCCGATGCTTGGTGCTCGTCCCGGTCGTTTTCGTGGCTATTCCTTTCTCTCCCCCCCCCCCCAGCCGTTGCTGGGGCTCCTAATTCTTCTGCTCTCTTGATTCCCGCTGATGTTCCCTTTGTTCCTTTACTTTTTCCTTCACCTCTCCATTGTTCTGCTGCTCGTATCTTTGTGGGGAAATGGTACACAGTTTGTTCCATTTATCTCCCCCCGAGTGTCCCGCTTTCTCTTCCTGATTTGAAATACCTCCTGGACTCCTTGCCGGAGCCTGTGCTCCTGCTGGGTGACTTCAATTGTCGTCATTCTCTTTGGGGTGATGTTCTGACGAATACCCGAGGTCGCCTTCTTGAGCCATTTCTCCTCTCTTCTTCTTTGTCTCTTCTGAATTCTGGTGAGCCCACTCAATTGGACTCTCGGACTCGCACCCTTTCCTGTCTTGATCTTTCTCTCTGCTTTTCCTATCTTTACTTAGATTTCACGTGGCAGGTTCTTGATGACCTCCATGGCAGTGATCATTTCCCCATCCTTGTGTCCTTTTTCTCTTTTCGCCCTTCCCTCTCTTTCCCTAGGTGACAGTTTGCTAAAACGACTGGGACCTATTTACCTTCAGTGCTGTTCTCTCTGACCTCTCCCTTCTGCCTCTCCCTTGCGCTCTCCTCCTTTTTCATGACACTGTCTTCGACGCTGCCCTCCGCTCTATTCCTCGCTCTTCCTCTCGGGGTCCACGGAAGTGCGTTCCTGGTGGAATGCGGACTGTGCTCGGGCTGTCCGCTGTAAGCGTGCAGCCTGGAAGAGGCACAGCCGTCGGCAGACGACCGATTCTTTTCTTTTCTTTCGGAAAGCGAGTGCGGTGGCCCGTAGGGCCATCCGTACGGCTAAACGTGAATGTTGGGCATCTTATGTCTCCACAATTACGTCCGAAACTCCCCTGCCACAGATATGGAAGCGTATCCGCAAGATAGCGGGTAAGTTCGTTCCCGATGTTTCCCCGGTCCTTCTCCTCTGTGGTACTCTTGTGGCGGACCCGTTGCAGGTCGCTACCGAACTGGGTTCCCACTTTTCTTCTGTTAGCTCTGGTCTTCATCTTCCCCAATCTTTCCTTCTTCGTAAACCTGTCCTTGAGTCTCGTCCTTTAGATTTCTGCACTCATCTTCGACTTTCCTATAACGATCCTATCTCTCTCTCTCTGAACTTCGTTCTGCCCTGGCCCTCTGCGGTTCTACGGCAGCGGGCTCCGATGGTATTCATTATAAGATGCTTCGCCATCTCCCTCCGTTCACGTCTCAGTATTTACTGAGTCTGTATAATCGGATCTGGGAGTCGTCCTCAGTCCCTGAGGACTGGCTCGATGCCGTTGTCCTCCCTGTTCGCAAATCAGGGTCTCTGGGAACTTCCCCTAAGGACTTTCGCCCTATTGCCCTCACAAGTTGTGTCTGCAAACTCTTTGAACGTATGGTTAACGTTCGTCTGAAGTGGTTCCTGGAACACCATCACCTCCTCTCCCCCTTCTCAATTTGGTTTCCGCAAGTGCCGCAGCACGACAGATGTTCTGGTGAACTTGGAGGTCTATATTCGTACTGCTTTTGCTGCAAGGACCTCCGTTGTTGCCGTCCTTTTTGACCTGGAAAAGGCTTACGACACCACTTGGCGATATCATATTCTATCCCAGCTTCATTCTTTGGCCTTCGTGGTCATCTCCCTCTCTTTCTCCGCAGCTTCCTCTCTCGTCGTTCCTTTCGGGTGCGCCTTGGTACCGCTCTCTCTGCCTCTTTTCAGCAATACGAGGGTGTGCCCCAGGGTAGTGTTCTGAGCACTACTATTTTTCTGGTTGCCCTCAATGGTCTTCTTTCAGGTGTCTTCTCCGCTCTCTATGTTGATGATCTTACCCTTTGCTGTCAGGGTGATGATTCACCTTTCCTTCAGCGCCGGCTTCAACTTGCGATTGATGCCGTGTCTTCTTGGGCCACCGATCATGGCTTCAAGTTCTCTACTTCTAAGACTTGTGCCATGTCTTTTACTCGGAAACAGGTCGTTCTTCGTCCCTCTTTGTCACTTTATGGTCATCCCCTTGAGTACAAAGATTCCGCAAAGCTTTTGGGGTTATTCCTTGACACTCGTTTGTCTTGGTCTCCCCATATCTCTTACCTCCATGTTGAGTGCGCTAAGGCCCTTGCCTTCCTTCGAGTATTGTCCCATACTTCTTGGGGAGCAGATAGGCGCACTCTCCTTGCTTTGCATTCCTCTCTCGTCCTGTCTAAGCTCGATTATGGTTGCCCTGCTTACTCGTCTGCTTCTTCTTCTGCTCTTCGCCGTCTTGATGCTTTGCACCATACTGGGCTGCGCCTCAGTTCTGGTGCCTTTTGTTCGACTCCCGTCCTTAGCTTGTATGTTGACACTGGCTTCCTGTCTCTCCAGGACCGCCGTGATCGCTACTGTCTTCGCTATCTTGCGCGGTCCTTATAACATCCTTCCTCTCGCCTCTGTCGTGCTTTAACTTTTGCCCCTCCTGCGGTTCCTGTTCCTCTTCACCACCTCCCTCTTTCTGTCCTGTTATCCCGCTTACAGGATTCTCTTTCCGTTCGTGTTTCTAATGTTTCTCCTCGTGTTGTTCCTTCTTTGCCCCATTGGAGAGTCCCCCTTCCGCAGTTTTGTACATCCTTGACCTGCGTCGCTAAAGCTTTTACCCCTCCTACGGTTCTAAAGTGCCTTTTCCTTGAGCACTTTTCTTTTCACTCCCGCTCCGTTTCTGTCTTCACCGATGGGTCTAAGTCTGCGGACGGTGTTGGCTACTCTGTTGTTTTTCTTGATCGCACTTATATGTGTCGCTTACCTCCGGAGACTAGCATCTTTACAGCGGAGCTTTATGCTATTCTCTATGCTCTTCGTCTCCCGCTTTCTCGTTGTCAGTCTTCCTTTGTGGTGGTTGTTGACTCTCGTAGTGCCGTCATGGCTCTCGAGTCCTTTAATCCGGTTCATCCAGTAGTTGTCGAGATCCAGCATTGGCTGTTTCTTGTTCACAGTAAGTTTAAGTCGGTTGAGTTTTGTTGGGTTCCCAGCCATGTTGGTGTGTCTTTAAATGAGCGTGCGGATGCTGCCGCGAAGGAAGCTGTCAGCTCTTGTCCCATCTCTCGTAAAGGTATTCCATATTCCGACTTTTACCCGGTTATCCATTCCTCCATCCTTACCTGTTGGCAGGCTTCTTGGTCGTCTGTTACTTGTAACAAACTCCGTACTCTTAAATGTTGTGTTTACCCGTGGCCGTCCTCCTATCACCGTAACCAGCGATGGGAAACTGCTCTGGCGAGGTTGCATATTGGCCATACTCGCTTATCTCATGGTCACTTGATGGAGCGCCGCCCTGCTCCTTATTGTCCTAATTGCATTGTCCCTCTTACGGTCGTGCATGTCCTTCTTGAATGTCCTGACTTCCGGGACGAGCGTGTCTCTTGCTTTCCAACCGCCGCTCGCGGTCCAACCCGTCCTCGCAAATTCGTATAGTCAATATTGACTTATTAAATAAGTGCATAGGTGACATACTTAACATAATAGTTTCCCTTGAAAATCTTCATAGAAAACACCGACCTAACCTACTTAGTATGTTAAGATAAGCATCTTATTGCTTCGTAATTACAATTATTACCTAATCTATACCTATAATAGGTTAAGTAACAATTGTAATTACGAAGCTATAGGATGCTTATTTTAACGTAGTAAGTAGGTTAGGTAAGGTCGGTGTTTTCTATGAAGCTTTTCAAGGGAAACTATTATGTTTAGTATGTCACCTATGCAGGTAACTAATATGTCAATATTGACTATACGAATTTGCGAGGACGGGTTGCGCGGTCACCTGTCCCTCGATAGAATTCTTGGTGACTCGGATACTTTTGATATCGTTCGCCTTATGCGTTTTTGTTCTCGTATTGGCATCCTTGGTGATATTTAGCGCCCTCTGATTATTCCGCGCATTTGATGGTGCTACATAGCATTCCTGGTTTGGTGCCTTCTTTTGATAATTACTTACAACACTGAAATGAGAAGTTATAAGTGTTGGAACACAAGAAGGAGGTTTTGCAAAACTGAACTTGTGGCGAGTGTTGCATAAAAAATACATACTGAGGGTTGCAACATGTTATTACTGAGTTACAACATTTAAAAGCACACAACACATTTTGCATGGGTTGCAACACAACACGCTATTTCAATGTTGAAACACTCAAAACATATGTATAAGTTTTACAACATTCGCAACACATTATTTATATTTCAACACATACAACGCACTTCTTTTCTTGCAAGAATAACAACGGATTCTTGCAACACAACTCACAACACATCATTGCTGTGTTGTAACTCTCACATCACGGTATTACAATATTGCAAAACTCACGTTAGGATCGCGATGCAACACTCAAAACTCGTATTCCCATCAAGCGTTTAACGTTGTATTCTTGCCCGATATTAATGTTTTAATTGTTAATATGTAAATTTAAAAGAAGTTAGCGATTGAATAAATCAACAAATGGTAATTGAAAATATAACTAACAAGTAATTACACAGATGATTAAAAATCAATGAATAGATAAAATGTGACTGAAGAAACAAATTATATTAGAACAGCTAATAAAATTATTAACTAGAGAAAAATAGGTGATTAAATATCTAAAAACATGTGATTGCATTGGTAAATGATGTTTTAACAAATTGATAAAATGATATAAATAGATATATTAAAATTGTTGAAATTGACAAAAGAAAGGGATTGAACATTTTAAGTGTAATTAAATAGAAGAAAATTGCAATTGAATAAATTATTCTGAACAATCATTAAACTAAATGAAACAAGGAAGATGCATCTAAGGATGTCGAACTGGTGACCACGTGAACACCGGGTCCGACCTCCCTGTCTGACCACGACGTTTCCTGCTTAATGAAGAACTCAGCAGTCATACATTCATCCACTACATCATACATCATCAGTTGACATTTGAGGCATAGGAAGACAAAGTCAGGAAGGAAAAGAATCTCTGTAAGGAAACGAGGTAAAGGAATGTAAGGTAATTATGAAGTGAAATTAGTATGTGATTATGATTAAATAGCACTTGGAAGGGATATTAAGCTCATCAGGAGTATATGAGGAAGAAATGAAGGAATGGAAAGCTACCACTTAGACCATCAGGGATCGAACGCGGACTCCGCAAGAAGCGAGAGGACGGAATGGAGTAAGGCGTACCCAAGCACTTGGACCATCGGGGATCGAACACAAATGTATTTTATAGGCAGCACAGATCTAATAAATTTAACCAAACTGAAGTATATACAGTTATTCTCACCAGTTCTGCAAGATATTTAATTTTGTTATTGGACTTGGTATTAATGTAATAAATGAATTTTTGCACAGGTTTATAGGCATAAATGTTCACCTAAATGTGTTCACCTAAATGTGCTCACCTAAATGTGTTCACCCTAAACGTGTTCACCCTAAACGTGTTCACCTTAAACGTGTTCACCTAAATGTGTTCACCTAAATGTGTTCACCTTAAACGTGTTCACCTTAAACGTGTTCACCTTAAACGTGTTCACCTTAAACGTGTTCACCTTATACGTGTTCACCTAAATGTGTTCACCTAAATGTGTTCACCTTAAACGTGTTCACCTAAATGTGTTCACCTAAACGTGTTCACCTAAATGTGTTCACCTAAACGTGTTCACCTTAAATGTGTTCACCTAAATGTGTTCACCTTAAACGTGTTCACCTTAAATGTGTTCACCTTAAACGTGTTCACCTTAAATGTGTTCACCTAAATGTGTTCACCTTAAACGTGTTCACCTTAAACGTGTTCACCTAAATGTGTTCACCTTAAACGTGTTCACCTAAATGTGTTCACCATAAACGTGTTCACCTAAACGTGTTCACCTTAAACGTGTTCACCTTATACGTGTTCACCTAAATGTGTTCACCTAAATGTGTTCACCTTAAACGTGTTCACCTAAACGTGTTCACCTTAAACGTGTTCACCTAAATGTGTTCACCTAAATGTGTTCACCTAAATGTGTTCACCTTAAACGTGTTCGCCTTAAATGTGTTCACCTAAATGTGTTCACCTAAATGTGTTCACCATAAACGTGTTCACCTTAAATGTGTTCACCTAAATGTGTTCACCTAAATCTGTTCACCTTAAACGTGTTCACCTTAAACGTGTTCACCTTAAACGTGTTCACCTAAATGTGTTCACCTAAACGTGTTCACCTAAATGTGTTCACCTAAATGTGTTCACCTTAAACGTGTTCAACTTAAACGTGTTCACCTTAAACCTGTTCACCTTATATGTGTTCACCTTAAACGTTTTCACCTAAATGTGCTCACCTAAATGTGTTCACCTAAATGTGTTCACCTAAATGTGCTCACCTAAACGTGTTCACCTAAATGTGTTCACTTAAACGTGTTCACCTAAATGTGTTCACCTAAATGTGTTCAACTTAAACGTGTTCACCTTAAACGTGTTCACCTTATACGTGTTCACCTTAAACGTGTTCACCTTAAACGTGTTCACCTAAATGTGCTCACCTAAATGTGTTCACCTAAATGTGTTCACCTAAATGTGCTCACCTAAATGTGTTCACCTAAATGTGCTCACCTAAATGTGTTCACCTTAAATGTGTTCACCTAAATGTGTTCACCTAAATGTGTTCACCTAAATGTGTTCACCTAAATGTGTTCACCTAAATGTGTTCACCTAAATGAGCTCACCTAAATGTGTTCACCTTAAACGTGTTCACCTAAATGTGTTCACCTAAATGTGCTGATCTAAATGTATTCACCTAAATGTGTTTACCTAAATGAGCTCACCTAAATGTGTTCACCTTAAACGTGTTCACCTAAATGTGCTCACCTAAATGTGCTCACCTGGATGTGCTCACTCTATTAATCAGTCTTTCATCTTGTTTAAAGCTTAAGTATCACTGACACTGTTATGGACTAGTCAGCCTTGTCAGGGGGTAGAGTGGCAGTTCCCGCGCCATCTACGAGTCCGCACCCGAACTGCCCCGGAATCGTACATAATATGGACAATGCCATCTGATGGTGTCTATCTAAAACCTGTAAATGGCTAAAGATTCCTGCCTTGGTCAGCCAGAGGGGTCGTTGTGAGTGACCTCTGGTGAGGTGATGCATCAACACCAGCGCCACCTAGTGTGTGCTACAGAGCACAATGTCAACTCCCCAATGGGTTAGTGGTATGTCCTAGTTTCACCAGTATCGACTAGGTCATTGATGACGTTTTTGTGTCCACAGAGGTGACGTATGGGGACAGCGGTACTGGAGACGGCAGTTCATCTTGGGCAGTTCACGGTCTCCCTACATGGTCCTGGAAACGACCAAGTAAGCCGCCGCCGATGAAGCAGTGTGGTAGCTGCTAGTGCTTTAGTGTTGAAAAGATCGGCGTACCTTTGGGACTGGCTTAAGGGAGAAACTGACGACAGGGAGATGCCTGTTGAGTAGTGCTGCTAGCTGGTCGCTAGAGGCTGCTGCCAGGGGATCGCTACCCCTGTATTGGTTTGTGACCCCGCTCAGGGTGTGGCCGAGGTACTCTGCCAGCGAGTAGCTGGAGAGCAGTCGTGGGGGTACAGGCACCTCATGACACTGTCAGTGGGCTGGCCCACGTACAGGTGAACTCGCCAGTGTTCTTCCCAGTAAGGTTGGATACGCTTCTGGACAGTAGAGAAACACTGGGTTTTGACGAACTCTGCACGTGAGTGCGTTTAATATCCTGAGTGAAAGGATATCACTGTATATAGGAGTAGAAATGGCCTATCTATTATTTTATATATATTTAACGGTGATGGTGACAATATAATACATTGGTGAAGGGAATAGTGTTTCGTTCATTCCCCCCCCCCTCCCCCCGCTTTATTTTTCACTATATAGCTATTTTCTTGAAAGCGTACTACCGACTCGGGGTCGGATACTACATAAAAGGTTTATCCATCTAGAACCCGGTTTCTGGTCATTCATGACAGTGACATATAGTAACGATGATTAGTACATTAGTTCATATACCGACCTAGAACGCAATTAGAAAGTTGAAATTGGTACTACTGAAAGTGGGCTAGCCGGAAATAGATTTTCTAATTATGTTGCAAAGACAAAAATTAATAAACCTAACCTAATCTTCCCATGCCTAATGCACAATATCTGCATGAGGCCTAATACAGTACATATTGTCAAGGTTCATCCCCTTCCTACCTATGGTTGGGGTCGTCCCACGGCTCTTCGCCCCTCAGTACCAGGCACCACTGCCTGCCCAGGGGCACCCCCAGTCAACTAAGGGCTGGCCTTATATATACCCCTAGCGAATGGAGAGGTTCAAGTCTACCTGTGACACACCTGAACCTGCCCGTCTTGACACTGGGATGCTCTCTCTTAGATATCTGGTCTACTCAGGTCGCCAGCTGGGTGTTTATACTCGTGTCCCAGCAACACGTCAGTGGTCTCATTAGTTATCTTAATTTAAGAATGCAATCTCATGTGCAGTGCAAGATGACATCAATGGTTTTACTCAAAATAGCCCTAGAGAATGGAGGCTCACTCAAACACATAGGTATGATTAAAAATTTACTGAAGAAAAATATACACACTTGCATAGGGAAATAATCAGGTGGAAATTTCCAATGGCGACTACCTTCTCTCGTCGCGTCTCTGGCAACACGGTCAGCTGACTGGGTCCACACATCAAGCGGTGGGCACATACCTCTGGCAACACGATCAGATGGACGATTCAAAATTCGTTTCTGGCTTCTTGAAAACCAGCTACTATTCCCAGATACACTAACGTCACCGCATCAACATACTTATGTTCCAGCACCAATTTACGCCTAATTGAGCTCCTTGGCTCCTAGCCTAACACTATCACATAGACAATAAATGTTACAAGAAATGCCTGCAGTAGTAAAGCGAGGCTTAAATCCACTGGTAGGGGTTTTCTGGCCTCAAGATCTGGAGCTCACTCGAGCGTGTCCACACTCTAGGGCGGCTCGTGTGACATACTCTTCCCTCCCAGGCGCCAGCCGCCCCGGAAGCCCTCCGTCTCGTGACGCAACCCGTCCTCGCAAATTCGTATAGTCAATATTGACTTATTAGTTACGTGCATAGGTGACATACTAAACATAATAGTTTCCCTTGAAAAGCTTTATAGAAAACACCGACCTTACCTAACCTTGTTAGTATGTTAAGATAAGCATCTTATAGCTTCGTAATTACAATTGTTACTTAACCTATTATAGGTATAGGTTAGGTAATAATTGTAGTTACGAAGCAATAAGATGCTTATCTTAAGATACTAAGTAGGTTAGGTAAGGTCGGTGTTTTCTATGACGCTTTTTCAAGGGAAACTATTATGTTTAGTATGTCACCTATGCACGTAACTAATAAGTCAATATTGACTATACGAATTTGCGAGGACGGGTTGCGTGACGTCACACCTCCCGAGGGCTCTCGTCATTGGTTACTTCCGGCACGTGACCTCACCTGGCCAATCAGGTACCGGGAGGTGTCACGACGTTTTGGAGGGAAACAGAATCGCTCGGCGCCATCTTGTGCCCCAAAAAGGCGTAAGCTCCTTTCATAATCATACTTAAATGGCAATTTTACAGCCAACCTGACAACGCTCCACACTCTCACACATATGAAAATGTTCCCTGGATTTCAGAGAACGCTCAGGTTATGGAGATATGTCTCTTCGAGCTGGGTTAGGAGAAATATAGCGGTGGGACACCGTCACAATGTGTGGCATTCTAGGCCTAGGAATATTTCTTTAGTGTTTTCTCGGACTCTGTAAAGGGAATAATACAAAATTCTACCATCTGATTGCTTAGTACGTCAACCTTTTTATTATGATGTACATTGTTACAACTACTATCTAAACAGGAGGATGGATTGTACAGACTTACAAGTTTCAAATTCTTGCACAAAACAGTCAATTATTTTCTTAGTTATCTCTCTACAATGAAGACTTTAGTGAATAGATCCTTAATTGCATACAAATTACGTATTTTC
>WNGS01167781.1:92581-102806 GCA_020271785.1 Procambarus virginalis | reverse complement strand
GTGATGTGTCTGAGAACATCAGTAAGAGTCCTGAGAAAGATTCGAACCAATGCTCTGGGTACTCCAAAGCACACACCTTAGACTACTACACTACGACATGGTCAAAGAGATTGAAAACTAAGATTCAGCTGAATCGTCTAAGGGTTCCCGAGGCTTCCACTGAAGCCTAATATCAGGGGTTTCACACAATTCACCCCCCCCCCTCCCTCATGTACTCTGGCTTGTGCTGACCTGACCCACCGGCAACTAAGTACATCTCACCCGACCTGACCTGACCTGATCTAACAATTTGTCCCATATCCCAGAGTGCAAAGGAAACACTGCCATTAACGGACTATCGTCCAAATAATTTTAACATAGCAAACAAATTGTGTTTGCGATTTCATGCTCTCATTTATCAATGTTGGATTACCAGGCTGACAACTCCCTTGTAAGGCAGACAATTCTTGGGGTAAACAATCATTTCAATTTATTTCCACTTACTTCCTGGATTGAAGTAATATTACAGATGTTATTTAAATTAAAATATGAGGATTTAAACAGGAAGAATATTATATTATAATGTACTAGAGTTGATTTAAACGTGTAGTTCCTTAGGTCAAACAAGGCTGTTCACTCTACCCGGCTAAATAGAGTCACAACAAATAATTAAGAGTATCACGTGCTTAGCGTGTCATTTGTTTTTGAGGTAAAGGGGAAGTGCTTACGACTGAACCCAGCACACACAAAACTATGGGCATAATTTGTTGGGTATTTTTGTTACTGCCAGATGCAGCATAAAATTAACAAGGTAATGAACTTCATGCAGGTGTGGTGTGGCCCTGGGTGGTGTGGCCCTGGCCGGTGTGGCCCTGGGTTGTGTGGCCCTGGCCGGTGTGGCCCTGGCCGGAGTGGGCCCTGGGTGGTGTGGCCCTGGCCGGTGTGGCCCTGACCGGTGTGGGCCCTGGGTGGTGTGGCCCTGGCCGGTGTGGCCCTGGGTGGTGTGGCCCTGGCCGGTGTGGCCCTGGGTGGTGTGGCCCTGGCCGGTGTGACCTCGGTGGTGTGGCCCTGGCCGGTGTGGCCCTGGGTAGTGTGGCCCTGGCCGGTGTGGCCCTGGGTGGTGTGGCCCTGGCCGGTGTGGCCCTGGGTGGTGTGGCCCTGGGTGGTGTGACCCTGGGTAGTGTGGCCCTGGCCGGTGTGGCCCTGGGTGGTGTGGCCCTGGCCGGTGTGGCCAAGGGTGGTGTAGCCCTGGCCGGTGTGGCCCTGGGTGGTGTGGCCCTGGCCGGTGTGGCCCTGGGTGGTGTGGCCCTGGCCGGTGTGGCCCTGGGTGGTGTGGCCCTGGGTGGTGTGGCCCTGGCCGGTGTGGCCCTGGGTGGTGTGGCCCTTGCCGGTGTGGCCCTGGGTGGTGTGGCCCTGGGTGGTGTGGCCCTGGCCGGTGTGGCCCTGGCCGGTGTGGCCCTGGGTGGTGTGGCCCTGGGTGGTGTGGCCCTGGCCGGTGTGGCCCTGGGTGGTGTGGCCCTGGCCGGTGTGGCCCTGGCCGGTGTGGCCCTGGGTGGTGTGGCCCTGGCCGGTGTGGCCCTGGGTGGTGTGGCCCTGGCCGGTGTGGCCCTGGCCGGTGTGGCCCTGGCCGGTGTGGCCCTGGCCGGTGTGGCCCTGGCCGGTGTGGCGAGTGCGTCACCACAGGCGGCTCTCACGTTGCCTGTTCTCCTTTAAGTTAGTCGTACCTGCGTCATGTTCACTCACACTCTGTACGACCCAGTAATATGCACGACCCGTCTGGCTCCAGTACCGGGCACGGCGGACCGTGGGAGAGCCTCAGGGAGCGTCGCTCAACACACCGTGGGAGAGCTTCAGGGAGCGTCGCTCAACACACCGTGGGAGAGCCACTGGGAGCGTCGCTCAACACACCGTGGGAGAGACACTGGGAGCGTCGCTCAACACCGTGGGAGAGACACTGGGAGCGTCGCTCAACACACCGTGGGAGAGACACTGGGAGCGTCGCTCAACACCGTGGGAGAGACACTGGGAGCGTCGCTCAACACCGTGGGAGAGACACTGGGAGCGTCGCTCAACACACCGTGGGAGAGCCACAGGGAGTGTCGCTCAACACACCGTGGGAGAGACACTGGGAGCGTCGCTCAACACACCGTGGGAGAGACACTGGGAGCGTCGCTCAACACACCGTGGGAGAGCCTCAGGGAGCGTCGCTCAACACACCGTGGGAGAGCCACTGGGAGCGTCGCTCAACACACCGTGGGAGAGCCACTGGGAGCGTCGCTCAACACACCGTGGGAGAGCCACAGGGAGTGTCGCTCAACACACCGTGGGAGAGACACTGGGAGCGTCGCTCAACACACCGTGGGAGAGACACTGGGAGCGTCGCTCAACACACCGTGGGAGAGCCACTGGGAGCGTCGCTCAACACACCGTGGGAGAGACACTGGGAGCGTCGCTCAACACACCGTGGGAGAGACACTGGGAGCGTCGCTCAACACACCGTGGGAGAGACACAGGGAGCGTCGCTCAACACACCGTGGGAGAGACACTGGGAGCGTCGCTCAACACACCGTGGGAGAGACACTGGGAGCGTCGCTCAACACACCGTGGGAGAGACACTGTGAGCGTCGCTCAACACACCGTGGGAGAGACACTGGGAGCGTCGCTCAACACACCGTGGGAGAGCCACTGGGAGCGTCGCTCAACACACCGTGGGAGAGACACTGGGAGCGTCGCTCAACACACCGTGGGAGAGACACAGGGAGCGTCGCTCAACACACCGTGGGAGAGCCACTGGGAGCGTCGCTCAACACACCGTGGGAGAGACACTGGGAGCGTCGCTCAACACACCGTGGGAGAGACACTGGGAGCGTCGCTCAACACACCGTGGGAGAGACACTGGGAGCGTCGCTCAACACACCGTGGGAGAGACACTGGGAGCGTCGCTCAACACACCGTGGGAGAGACACTGGGAGCGTCGCTCAACACACCGTGGGAGAGACACTGGGAGCGTCGCTCAACACACCGTGGGAGAGACACTGGGAGCGTCGCTCAACACACCGTGGGAGAGACACTGGGAGCGTCGCTCAACACACCGTGGGAGAGACACTGGGAGCGTCGCTCAACACACCGTGGGAGAGCCACAGGGAGCGTCGCTCAACACACCGTGGGAGAGACACTGGGAGCGTCGCTCAACACACCGTGGGAGAGACACTGGGAGCGTCGCTCAACACACCGTGGGAGAGACACTGGGAGCGTCGCTCAACACACCGTGGGAGAGACACTGGGAGCGTCGCTCAACACACCGTGGGAGAGACACTGGGAGCGTCGCTCAACACACCGTGGGAGAGACACTGGGAGCGTCGCTCAACACACCGTGGGAGAGCCCAGACACAAGAGTAAAGAAAATATTGATCTTGGAAACTGTCAGATTTATCATCAGTGAATATTTGTTTGTCTTCCACTTCTGCCATGTTGGGTGTTTCTCTGGCTTTCCCCCCCTCCACTGGGGGGGGGTAAAAGCACACCCTCCCCCCCACCCCCCTGGGACCTATGGGCCCAAGTGGGGGGGGGGGACCTGCGGGGCCACAAAGTGGGGGGGACCTGTGGGCCCACAACAGGGGGGGACCTTCAGAGGAGAGAGAGAGTCCTCGCTCTGTTGCGTAAGGTTGCCAAGCCTGGCACCAACCCGGCCAAGCCTGGCACCCACTCGGCCAAGCTTGGCATCCACCCGGCCAAGCCTGGCACCCACCCGGCCAAGCCTGGCACCCACCCGGCCAAGCCTGGCGCCCACCCGGCCAAGCCTGGCGCCCACCCGGCCAAGCTTGGCACCCACCCGGCCAAGCCTGGCACCCACCCGGCCAAGCTTGGCACCCACCCGGCCAAGCAGCGCCGATGTTATTTTGTGAGTATTAAATGTTGTGCAAGTTCTGGCGTTTGTTTTAATCTTTTAAAATATGAATTTCCTACATTTCTAACATTTAATGTAAGTATTTAATTTAGGTATTTAATTTATTTATTTAAATTATACATTTATTTTCTGTATTTAATTTCTGTATTTAATGGAAGTATTTACTCATCTTATACGAAGCTGTAGTGTTCTGGGAACCCCATCAGTATAGTTCTTCCTTTTTTTAATATGTTACTGCGGGGGGGGGGGTCTTATGTATTGTGTCCCTTTGGGAGAGTCCCTCTAGGTCAGTGGGTCACTCACTACTGTCCGCTGCTACCTCTCCTTACAGGCACTGTCCCCCACCACCCGGCCTCACCAGTCTGTCTAAACGTTGAAATTAAAGAGCAACTTGAAATACTGAATCAATCTCGGGATAAATTCCTGGGCGTCTGCTAGAGGTAAGTTTAATATGCATCTCATCTGTTGTAATATAGTTATTTGTGGGAATTACTGTGCCATGATCTAGGTAGTCTATTTTTGATATAATATTATATATTATATATATGCTAACAAGCCTGAATGGTCCCCAGGCATACATGCAGCTGAAAACTCACACCCCAGAAGTGACTCGAACCCATACTGCCAGGAGCACTATGCAACTGGTGTACAGGGCACCTATATATATATATATATATATATATATATATATATATATATATATACATATATATATATATATATATATATATATATATATATATATATATATATATATATATTAAAAGTGTTTCTTCAAGCCTCCAACAAGAGACTCGTCTTCTAAGAGGTCAACTCTGCCAACCATAACAAGAGAGGTCCAATGGCCATTTTCTATCACCCAGACCTGTATGTCTGAAAGGAAGTCCTTCGCTAAAAGATGGTTGTCGCATTTCGTGATGGTTACCATGGAGGTGACGCACGCACCGGAGGAGTGCCGCATTGCTGAGTGAGGGGGCGAGGGGGGGGGGGGTTGAAGGAGTGCCATACAGAGCGGGTGCCACCTTCCGGGAAAGAAGTGAGTCGATGTCTCCTGCTGGCAGGGGTTTTATGTCGTGTTCCGCAGCCTATGATCGCTGGTGATGTGCCGCGTGTGTGTTATTGTACTGACTGGCCAGGAGACAAAGGCGGGGCTTTGGAGCAACATCTCGACCCCTACTCTCTCAATTAGTTGAGTGCAGAAATACGAGTGCAACAAGGAGAGTGCAGGTTGAACATTACACACACACACCTCATACAAACTCTCACAACAAAGAAACTCCCAAAGCTATGTGAAACAGCGAGAGTTTGCATCCCGAGAACAAAGGATTACAGATTCAATACCGGGGCCAGATTCACGAAACAGTTACGCAAGCACTTACGAACGTGTACATCTTTCCTCAATCTTTGACGGCTTTGGTTACATTTATTAAACAGTTTACAAGCATGAAAACTTGTCAATCAACTGTTGTTATTGTTATAAACAGCCTCCTGGTGCTTCTGAGCTCATTAACTGTTTAATAATTGTAAACAAAGTCGCCAAAGATTGACAAAAGATGTACAGGTTCGTAAAGCTTGCGTAACTGCTTCGTGAATCTGGCCCCAGGTTAATTACTGGCTAACTGAGCCCGTAACACGGCGTAAGCAATCCTGCTGAACATACGAACGACCATTAAAAGCTAAAACGAGAAATCTCATTACATTATACACAACATACGTCAGACCAGTTCTAGGATACTGAGTGACGGCATACAATCCTTAACTTGTGACGCACACAAAAATACATAATTCTAGATATTTGCATCAAGGTTGGTTCCTGGCATCACAGAACTATGAAGCCAGGTTAAAGAAACTCACTTATATGACTTCAGAGAAGGACCAGAGGAGACATGATCTCTACATACAAAATGCAAACAAAATTAAACAAGGTTTGGACAAGGGCAAACTTTTCAAAATAAGGATTAACAGACACGAGGACATTGGTGGAAGTTACAAACACAGGCGAGCCTGTGGAGTCACTCTTATGCGGTGCGGGTGACCAACAGGCAGATTGATCCAAAGATGTTGTGCAATAACTTCCCATCAACCGCTTCGGGAGCAAACGCCACCACAATCATTAATGTGATCTGAGATTTAAAAAATCATAGACAGCGATTGTTGAACACTGATAACACACACACACACACATCTTGGGTACTGAAAGAGTGTGCAGAGGCACTTTGCTTGCCACTCTCCATAGTGTATAGTAAGTCACTGGAGACGGGAGATCTACCAGAAATATGGAAAACGGCGAATGTGGTCCCAATATACAAAAAGGGCGACAGGCAAGAGGCACTGAACTACAGGCCAGTGTCCTTGACTTGTATACCATGCAAGGTGATGGAGAACATCGTGAGAAAAAAACTGGTAACACATCTGGAGAGAAGAGACTTTGTGACAAATTGCCAACATAGGTTCAGGGAGGGTAAATCTTGCCTTACAGGATTGATAGAGTTCTACGATCAGGTGACAAAGATTAAGCAAGAAAGAGAGGGCTGGGCAGATTGCATTTTCTTGGATTGTCGGAAAGCCTTTGACACAGTACCGCACAAGAGGCTGGTACATAAGCTGGAGAGACAGGCAGGTGTAGCTGGTAAGGTGCTCCAGTGGATAAGGGAGTACCTAAGCAATAGGAAGCAGAGAGTTAAGGTGAGGGGTGAGACCTCCGATTGGCGTGAAGTCACCAGTGGAGTCCCACAGGGCTCTGTACTCGGTCCTATCTTGTTTCTGATATATGTAAATGATCTCCCGGAGGGTATCGATTCATTTCTCTCAATGTTTGCGGACGATGCCAAAATTATGAGAAGGATTAAAACAGAAGAGGACTGTTTGAGGCTTCAAGAAGACCTAGACAAGCTGAAGGAATGGTCGAACAAATGGTTGTTAGAGTTTAACCCAACCAAATGTAATGTAATGAAGATAGGTGTAGGGAGCAGGAGACCAGATACAAGGTACCATCTGGGAGAGGAATGCAGCACATATCAAGAGGATAACATCAGCGGCATATGCCAGGCTGGCCAACATACGAACGGCATTCAGAAACTTGTGTAAAGAATCATTCAGAACTTTGTATACCACATATGTCAGGCCAATCCTGGAGTATGCAGCCCCAGCATGGAGTCCATATCTAGTCAAGGATAAGACTAAACTGGAAAAGGTTCAAAGGTTTGCCACCAGATAGTACCCGAGCTGAGAGGTATGAGCTACGAGGAGAGACTACGGGAATTAAACCTCACTTCGCTGGAAGACAGAAGAGTTAGGGGGGACATGATCACCACATTTAAGATTCTGAAGGGAATTGATAGGGTAGATAAAGACAGGCTATTTAACACAAGGGGCACACGCACTAGGGGACACAGGTGGAAACTGAGTGCCCAAATGAGCCACAGAGATATTAGAAAGAACTTTTTCAGTGTCAGAGTGGTTGACAAATGGAATGCATTAGGAAGTAATGTGGTGGAGGCTGACTCCATACACAGTTTCAAGTGTAGATATGATAGAGACCAATAGGCTCAGGAATCTGTACACCTGTTGATTGACGGTTGAGAGGCGGGACTAAAGAGCCAGAGCTCAACCCCCGCAAACACAACTAGGTGACACACACACACACACACACACACACACACACACACACACACACACACACACACACACACACACACACACACACACACAGTGCTTCACCTCCCTACCTCAGTGGCACCGCCAGCCTACGGCAGTATTGATCCCCATTCAGATTGGTGGTATGTTAAGAGATTTTATCCAAGGTACCATTTTATCCAAGGTACCAGAGTCCGGTAATATTCTTTATTGGGGAACCGATTGTACTTCTCTCTTCTGCGGTTCATCTTTAATAATACGTGGCTAAGTCATTTTATCCTATTAGCCAGGACCTCGCTACTTGGCCTAGTAGGCAAGACCCGATTTGCCTAACAGGCAATGTTATTTTAAAATATTTCTTTCCAAATTCGTTTATTTGAATTAATATTATTTTAAGAACGTGAATTTCTCACTTTTCATCAAATTTCTTAGTTTTAACTGAAATTACAAAAAGTATAAATAATATAATGGAAAGCTTGATCATTCGATAAGAAAAAATTAGAAAAATCTATAATTTCAGGAAAACTCGGCATTTTTGGCATCTTGAGAAGCATAATGGGTGAAATTTTAATTCTGAAATTGTCAATTTCACAATTTTATTTGGTCCGAGCGTTTGGTTAAAGCTCTCCTCACTACCACTTCTACTTTAACCTCACACACACACACACACACACACCTCCCGCCTCACACTCCCTACCCCCCACTTCCTCACATCTACCCCCTCCCCCCCACCTCATAACTTTCGCTGTATAAGAAAGGTGAGCAAGATAAGAGAGAGAGCAATGTTTTGCAGAAAGAATATGGAGGAATTTTTAGGCAATAGTTGAGCTTCTTCCCCGTCACAGTTCGTCTGTTTGGTCGCAACCTGTGCTCTTGCCTAGGGGTACAGCTCTATACGAGGCTCACTAGAGTCCTGCAGAGCACTCCTGGGCTCTGCGGCGCTCAACTCACCCAGATAGATGGCGTCAAACTCCATTTTTCCATTGAAGTTAAAAGCTTAGTTTAATTGCTTTAATTTGTGGGTTGTTGTGGAGCTTTAGGCTATTAACCTGTGGAAGGTAGTTAGGCCACCACAACACCTTACTGACCAGCAAACAAATACACACGAGCTCTGGAGATAACCACCCAACCACTTGGGCTGGACGGTAGAGCGACGGTCTCGCTTCCTGCAGGTCGGCGTTCAATCCCCGACCGTCCACAAGTGGTTGTTAGTCCCCTGGAGAGTGTATATGCGCTCTCCCAGGACTGTTCGACCACCTTGTTAGTGATCTTGACGCCATATTAACGCAGTTATAAGTTAACGCAGAAAATGCAACATATTGAAATGAACCGCTATGCAACGGATGGTTCAATTCCAGTGGTGAATGAGCAATGTATTGACCAAAATGAGATTCATTGACCAAACCACACACTAGAAAGTGAAGGGACGACCACGTTTCGGTCCGTCCTGGACCATTCTCGATTGAGAATGGTCCAGGACGGACCGAAACGTCGTCGTCCCTTCACCTTCTAGTGTGTGGTCTGGTCAACATACTTCAGCCACGTTATTGTGACTCATCGCCTGCGACATAAGATTTACTTAACTTATAAGTGTAGCTTATATAATCTACGTATTGGCTGATGGCTTCCCTCTATCACTTGATGGTTATTAATGATACAGTAGATCACTTTAGAGTTATCATAATATAATTAATATGGTATACCTTATGTGGGTGACCTAGTTGATACGTGTGGTTCATCAACTATATTACACAGTTCCCTTTCAAATAGAAACTGCCTCATCAAATCAGAAAATGTTAACCAATAGACTGTAAAACCTGTTGCTGTTGTTGTTGTTGTTGTTGTTTAAGATTCGCTACTTGGAACAAAAAGCTCCAAGTAGCACGGGCTATGGTGAACCCGTAGTGGACTTACCTGGCACAGGAGCGGGGCTGTAACTGTGTTAAACCTGTCTACACGCTGTGTAAATATGATTTAATCAGGCGTATTCATGGCTGCTAATTTATGGTAAATTAATACCTGGTAAGGAGAGTACCTTTAATAATATAGGAGTTATGAGCCCAGCTCTTGAGACTGCAGAGCTGACCTATACATCGACACCCTTCACTACGGACAAACAATTATAAACACAGACAACACGTGCGCCATTGTTTACAAACATTGGGAGGCTACTCAGCGACAGCGAGTCTACAATCATAAGAGAATAATTGGGGTCTTATCAACCTTTTTTATTTTACTTATATATCTATATATATATAATATTTATATATTATATATATATAATATATATTATATATATATAAAGGAGTTCTTAAAAAAATTACAGCCACTAGCACGCGTAGCGTTTCGGGCAGGTCCTAATCTTAATGTTCCCTGGAATACGACCGTCAAGTCGTTTAATTACCAACAGGTACCCCTTTTACTGTTGGGTTAAACAGAGGCTATAGTTAAGGATTGACGGCCAGTAAATCCTCCCGGCCGCCGTCCTGCCTGAAGCCAGACCGTCGCTCTACCTTCCAGATCAAGTGGTTGGATTAGCTAGTGTGAAGGATGAGATACTATGCCACACTTTCACACTTTCCGCAACTCCGTCTACCCCCTGTCTACGCCCCTGTCTACCCCCCTGTCTACGCCCCCTGTCTGAAGAGGCTATAAGGTACATTCCAACACCTTTCGTCATTTCCGGAAGCCAGGTCAACATTC
>WNGS01167781.1:34365-54281 GCA_020271785.1 Procambarus virginalis | reverse complement strand
TGTTGTAAGTCAGTAGTGTGGTAAGTCAGTAGTGTTGTAAGTCAGTAGTGTTGTAAGTCAGTAGTGTGGTAAGTCAGTAGTGTTGTAAGTCAGTAGTGTGGTAAGTCAGTAGTGTTGTAAGTCAGTAGTGTTGTAAGTCAGTATGTTGGTAAGTCAGTGGTGTTGTAAGTCAGTGGTGTTGTAAGTCAGTAGTGTGGTAAGTCAGTGGTGTCAGTAAGTCAGTAGTGTTGTAAGTCAGTGGTGTGGTAAGTCAGTGGTGTCATAAGTCAGTGGTGTGTAAGTCAGTGGTGTTGTAAGTCAGTGGTGTGGTAAGTCAGTGGTGTCATAAGTCAGTAGTGTTGTAAGTCAGTGGTGTTGTAAGTCAGTAGTGTGGTAAGTCAGTGGGTGTGGTAAGTCAGTGGTGTTGTAAGTCAGTGTGTGGTAGTCAGTTGGTTTCATAAGTCAGTAGTGTTGTAAGTCAGTGGTGTTGTAAGTCAGTGGTGTCATAAGTCAGTAGTGTGGTAAGTCAGTAGTGTTGTAAGTCAGTGGTGTTGTAAGTCAGTAGTGTGGTAAGTCAGTGGTGTGGTAAGTCAGTGGTGTTGTAAGTCAGTAGTGTGGTAAGTCAGTGGTGTCATAAGTCAGTAGTGTTGTAAGTCAGTGGTGTGGTAAGTCAGTGGTGTCATAAGTCAGTAGTGTGGTAAGTCAGTAGTGTTGTAAGTCAGTGGTGTTGTAAGTCAGTAGTGTCATAAGTCAGTAGTGTGGTAAGTCAGTGGTGTTGTAAGTCAGTAGTGTTGTAAGTCAGTAGTGTGGTAAGTCAGTAGTGTTGAAGTCAGTGTGTTGTAAGTCAGTGGTGTTGTAAGTCAGTAGTGTGGTAAGTCAGTGGTGTCATAAGTCAGTAGTGTTGTAAGTCAGTGGTGTTGTAAGTCAGTGTGTTGTAAGTCAGTAGTGTTGTAAGTCAGTAGTGTTGTAAGTCAGTAGTGTGGTAAGTCAGTGGTGTTGTAAGTCGTGGTGGTTGTAAGTCAGTGGTGTTGTAAGTCAGTAGTGTTGTAAGTCAGTAGTGTTGTAAGTCAGTAGTGTTGTAAGTCAGTGTGTTGTAAGTCAGTGGTGTCATAAGTCAGTGGTGTTGTAAGTCAGTAGTGTTGTAAGTCAGTAGTGTTGTAAGTCAGTAGTGTTGTAAGTCAGTAGTGTTGTAAGTCAGTGGTGTTGTAAGTCAGTGGTGTTGTAAGTCAGTAGTGTTGTAAGTCAGTAGTGTTGTAAGTCAGTAGTGTTGTAAGTCAGTGGTGTCATAAGTCAGTGGTGTCATAAGTCAGTGGTGTTGTAAGTCAGTGGTGTTCATAAGTCAGTAGTGTTGTAAGTCAGTGGGTCATAAGTCAGTGGTGTTGTAAGTCAGTGGTGTTGTAAGTCAGTGGTGTTGTAAGTCAGTGGTGTCATAAGTCAGTGGTGTTGTAAGTCAGTGGTGTCATAAGTCAGTAGTGTCATAAGTCAGTGGTGTCGTAAGTCAGTAGTGTTGTAAGTCAGTAGTGTTGTAAGTCAGTGGTGTTGTAAGTCAGTGGTGTTGTAAGTCAGTGGTGTTGTAAGTCAGTGGTGTCATAAGTCAGTGGTGTTGTAAGTCAGTGGTGTTGTAAGTCAGTGGTGTCATAAGTCAGTGGTGTCGTAAGTCAGTGGTGTCATAAGTCAGTGGTATCATAAGTCAGTGGTGTCATAAATCAGTGGTGTCATAAGTCAGTGGTGGTCATAAGTCAGTGGTGTCATAAGTCAGTGGTGTCATAAGTCAGTGGTGTCGTAAGTCAGTGGTGTCGTAAGTCAGTGGTGTCATAAGTCAGTGGTGTCATAAATCAGTGGTGTCATAAGTCATTGGTGTCATAAGTCAGTGGTGTCGTAAGTCAATGGTATCATAAGTCAGTGGTGTCGTAAGTCAATGGTATCATAAGTCAGTGGTGTCATAAGTCAGTGGTGTCGTAAGTCAATGGTATCATAAGTCAGTGGTGTCGTAAGTCAGTGGTGTCGTAAGTCAGTGGTGTCGTAAGTCAATGGTGTCATAAGTCAGTGTGTCGTAAGTCAGTGGTGTCATAAGTCAGTGGTGTCATAAGTCAGTGGTATCATAAGTCAGTGGTATCATAAGTCAGTGGTGTCATAAGTCAGTGGTGTCATAAGTCAGTGGTGTCATAAGTCAGTGGTGTCATAAGTCAGTGGTGTCATAAGTCAATGGTGTCATAAGTCAGTGGTGTCGTAAGTCAGTGGTATCGTAAGTCAGTGGTGTCGTAAGTCAGTGGTATCATAAGTCAGTGGTATCATAAGTCAGTGGTGTCATAAGTCAGTGGTGTCATAAGTCAGTGGTGTCGTAAGTCAGTGGTATCGTAAGTCAGTGGTGTCGTAAGTCAGTGGTATCGTAAGTCAGTGGTGTCATAAGTCAATGGTGTCATAAGTCAGTGGTGTCATAAGTCAGTGGTGTCGTAAGTCAGTGGCATCGTAAGTCAGTGGTGTCATAAGTCAGTGGTGTCATAAGTCAGTGGTGTCGTAAGTCAGTGGTGTCATAAGTCAGTGGTGTCATAAGTCAGTGGTGTCATAAGTCAGTGGTGTCATAAGTCAGTGGTGTCGTAAGTCAGTGGTGTCATAAGTCAGTGGTGTCGTAAGTCAATGGTGTCATAAGTCAGTGGTGTCGTAAGTCAGTGGTATCGTAAGTCAGTGGTGTCGTAAGTCAGTGGTGTCATAAGTCAGTGGTGTCATAAGTCAGTGGTGTCGTAAGTCAGTGGTATCGTAAGTCAGTGGTGTCGTAAGTCAGTGGTATCGTAAGTCAGTGATGTCATAAGTCAGTGGTGTCGTAAGTCAATGGTGTCGTAAGTCAGTGGTGTCGTAAGTCAGTGGTGTCGTAAGTCAATGGTGTCGTAAGTCAGTGGTATCATAAGTCAGTGGTGTCGTAAGTCAATGGTGTCGTAAGTCAGTGGTGTCGTAAGTCAATGGTGTCGTAAGTCAGTGGTATCATAAGTCAGTGGTGTCGTAAGTCAATGGTGTCGTAAGTCAGTGGTGTCGTAAGTCAATGGTGTCGTAAGTCAGTGGTATCGTAAGTCAGTGGTGTCGTAAGTCAATGGTGTCGTAAGTCAGTGGTGTCGTAAGTCAATGGTGTCGTAAGTCAGTGGCATCGTAAGTCAGTGGTGTCATAAGTCAGTGGTGTCATAAGTCAGTGGTATCGTAAGTCAGTGGTGTCATAAGTCAGTGGTATCGTAAGTCAGTGGTGTCATAAGTCAGTGGTATCGTAAGTCAGTGGTGTCATAAGTCAGTGGTGTCATAAGTCAGTGGTGTCATAAGTGAGAGCAACAACCTTGTATGGACACAATGGTGTTGTCGTCAGTCATCTGTTAATATCAGAGGTCTGGCATGGCCAGACTCCCAGGCAAGGGGCAAATTTTGCACCCAAACAGACAACACATTCTGTCCGAACGCCTCTATGTGTCCAGACGTCTATGTGTCCAGACGTCTATGTGTCCAGACGTCTGTGTGTCCAGACGTCTGTGTGTCCAGACGTCTATGTGTCCAGACGTCTGTGTGTCCAGACGTCTGTGTGTCCAGACGTCTGTGTATCCAGACGTCTGTGTATCCAGACGTCTATGTGTCCAGATCTCTGTGTCTCCAGACGTCTGTGTGTCCATACGTCCATGTGTCCAGACGTCTGTGTGTCCAGACGTCTGAAGTCCAGACGTCTATGTGTCCAGACGTCTGTGTGTCCATACGTCTATGTGTCAAGACGTCTGTGTGTCCAGACGTCTATGTGTCCAGACGTCTATGTGTCCAGACGTCTGTGTCCATACGTCTATGTGTCCAGACGTCTATGTGTCCAGACGTCTGTGTGTCCATACGTCTATGTGTCCAGACGTGTGTATCCAGACGTCTGTGTATCCAAACATCTGTGTATCCAGACGTCTGTGTATCCAAACGTCTGTGTATCCAGACGTCTGTGTGTCCAGACGTCTGTGTGTCCAGACGTCTGTGTGTCAAGACGTCTATGTGTCCAGACGTCTGTGTATCCAGACGTCTGTGTCCAGACGTCTATGTGTCCAGACGGAAGCCTCGCGTCTATTGTTGGAACGTTTGGTAATCGTACATCACAAAGCGTGACACAGATGACACGTGAAGAACGCGTGGCGTTAAAGGACACTCCCAAACGGCTCTGATGACCGCCGCTGTCCTCCTCGTAAGTCATAATCAGATATCGCCCCCCCAAGGGTGCTTCATGGCGGTCGACCCCAATAACACGGCCGCGGTGAGGACGCTTCGAGCACCATTGTCTTGGTGAAACCTATTGACGCGCGCCTCTTCAGCGTCCTTTCAACGGCCCTCTGGTACGATGACCCAAGCCCTCGGCCTCGTCCCAGCTGAGAAGGCGAGCGGCCTCGCCACCTGGGAGGGTAGTGGCCAGGGCCTCGCCACCTGGGAGGATAGTGGCCAGGGCCTCGCCACCTGGGAGGGTAGTGGCCAGGGCCTCGCCACCTGGGAGGATAGTGGCCAGGGCCTCGCCACCTGGGAGGGTAGTGGCCAGGGCCTCGCCACCTGGGAGGGAGTGGGCCAGGGCCTCGCCACCTGGGAGGGTAGTGGCCAGGGCCTCGCCACCTGGGAGGGGAGAGGCCAGCCCTAACTAAACAAATAGACCTACTAATAACTTTAAGCAGTGAGAAGTCTACCAAACGGAAGGGAATCCATAAGAATACAGGGAACTGCATAAGGAATATTGGCCATACGAGGCTGTTCTTTATATGCACCCAAACTCATACAGATATGTATCTACTCACCTAGTTGTACTTGTGTGGGCTGAGCTCTGGCTCTATGGTCGCGCCTCTCAACTGTCAATCAACAGGTGTACAGATTCCTGAGCCTACTGGGCTCTATCATATCGAAATTTGAAACTGTGTATGGAGTCAGCCTCCACCACATCACTGCCTAATGCATTCCACCTTGTAACTACTCTGACACTGAAAAACGTTCTTTCTAACGTCCCTGTGGCTCATGTGGGTACTCAGTTTCCACCTGTGCCCCTTGTTCGCGTACCACCAGTGTTGAACTTTTTATCCTTATCTACCCTGTCAATTCCCCTAAGGATTTTGTAGGTAGTGATCATGTCTGCCCTTACTCTTCTGTCTTTCAGTGTCGTGAGGTGCATTTCCCGCACCTCACGGCACTGCAAGACAGAAGAGTTGTGTGTGTGTGTGTGTGTGTGTGTGTGTGTGTGTGTGTGTGTCTAACCTTAGCTTGAAACAATCCAGGGATTCCACGTCCTTAATGTTATCCGTAATTTGCTCCATAATTCTCCAACCCTATTACCAAACTAGTATTTACCCAGGTCTTTCTTGAAGATAATCTTAGCCAAGTTACATCCTTGGTTTCGTGTTGTGTCTTGTATATATTTATAATCTTATATATATATATATCCTTTGTTAATGCCTTTTCAACCATTTATATACTTCAGTCATGACACGTTAACTCTTCGCCTTTCATCAGAATGTAGATTAAGACTTGTTAATCTCTTCATGAGGAAGGATTCAAATCCCTGGGATTAGCTTAGTTATCCTTCTCTATAATCCCAGGATTCTAATCCCTGGGATTAGTTTTTTATCCTTCTCTATACATATCAAAAGTGAACGTGATAATCTAAACAGGGAGCTAACAAGGTCTAAGAAGACTTAACGAGGCCTAAGAAGGCTTAACGAGGTCTAAGAAGACTTAACAAGGCTTAACGAGGTCTAAGAAGACTTAACAAGGCTTAACGAGGTCTAAGAAGACTTAACAAGGCTTAACGAGGTCTAAGAAGACTTAACAAGGCTTAACGAGGTCTAAGAAGACTTAACAAGGCTTAACGAGGTCTAAGAAGACTTAACAAGGCCTAGGAAGGCTTAACGAGGTCTAAGAAGACTTAACAAGGCCTAAGAAGGCTTAACGAGGTCTAAGAAGACTTAACAAGGCTTAACGAGGTCTAAGAAGACTTAACAAGGCTTAAGAAGGCTTAACGAGGTCTAAGAAGACTTAACAAGGCTTAAGAAGGCTTAACGAGGTCTAAGAAGACTTAACAAGGCCTAAGAAGGCTCAACGAGGTCTAAGAAGACTTAACAAGGCCTAAGAAGACTTAACGAGGTCTAAGAAGACTTAACAAGGCCTAAGAAGGCTTAACGAGGTCTAAGAAGACTTAACAAGGCCTAAGAAGGCTCAACGAGGTCTAAGAAGACTTAACAAGGCTTAAGAAGGCTTAACGAGGTCTAAGAAGACTTAACAAGGCCTAAGAAGGCTCAACGAGGTCTAAGAAGACTTAACAAGGCCTAAGAAGACTTAACAAGGCCTAAGAAGACTTAACAAGGCCTAACAAGGCTTAACAAGGCCTAAGAAGACTTAACAAGGCCTAAGAAGACTTAACAAGGCCTAAGAAGGCTTAACAAGGCTTAACAAGGCCTAAGAAGGCCTAACAAGGCCTCTCAAAGTGTGCCATACGATAACCAACTGCTCCACATTACGGGGCGGTAAGTTGTGGATGTCAGCACCCACATCAAGGCCAAGTGTTCCAAACACTCCAGTGTTCCAGAGGCTGTCATTATAACCGTTCAACTATTTACACAACAAGCTGCAGAACCTGATGCAATTCATCATCAAGCGCTTTGCAGCAAGTGTCCAACGGGGGAACGTGCAGTGTGTCTTGACGACATTGGTTGGGCTTTACTTTGTTATGAACTCAACGACTCCCTTAGGCTTCCAGGCAAGGGCAAATATTGCACCCAGACAAAACGTTGTGTCCGAACGTCCTATGTGTTCGGACGCCCTACGTGTCCGAACGTCCTATGTGTTCGGACGCCCTACGTGTCCGGACGCCCTACGTGTTCGGACGCCCTACGTGTCCGAACGTCCTATGTGTTCGGACGCCCTACGTGTCCGGACGCCCTACGTGTTCGGACGCCCTACGTGTCCAGACGCCCTACGTGTCCGGACGCCCTACGTGTCCAGACGCCCTACGTGTTCGGACGCCCTACGTGTCCAGACGCCCTACGTGTTCGGACGCCCTACGTGTCCGGACGCCCTACGTGTCCAGACGCCCTACGTGTTCGGACGCCCTACGTGTCCAGACGCCCTACGTGTCCGGACGCCCTACGTGTCCAGACGCCCTACGTGTCCAGACGCCCTACGTGTCCAGACGCCCTACGTGTCCAGACGCCCTACGTGTTCGGACGCCCTACGTGTCCAGACGCCCTACGTGTCCAGACGCCCTACGTGTCCAGACGCCCTACGTGTCCAGACGCCCTACGTGTCCAGACGCCCTACGTGTTCGGACGCCCTACGTGTCCAGACGCCCTACGTGTCCAGACGCCCTACGTGTCCAGACGCCCTACGTGTTCGGACGCCCTACGTGTCCAGACGCCCTACGTGTCCAGACGCCCTACGTGTCCAGACGCCCTACGTGTTCGGACGCCCTACGTGTCCAGACGCCCTACGTGTCCAGACGCCCTACGTGTTCGGACGCCCTACGTGTCCAGACGCCCTACGTGTCCAGACGCCCTACGTGTTCGGACGCCCTACGTGTCCAGACGCCCTACGTGTTCGGACGCCCTACGTGTCCAGACGCCCTACGTGTTCGGACGCCCTACGTGTCCAGACGCCCTACGTGTTCGGACGCCCTACGTGTCCAGACGCCCTACGTGTCCGGACGCCCTACGTGTCCAGACACCCTACGTGTTCGGACGCCCTACGTGTCCAGACGCCCTACGTGTTCGGACGCCCTACGTGTCCAGACGCCCTACGTGTTCGGACGCCCTACGTGTCCAGACGCCCTACGTGTTCGGACGCCCTACGTGTCCAGACGCCCTACGTGTTCGGACGCCCTACGTGTCCAGACGCCCTACGTGTCCGGACGCCCTACGTGTCCAGACACCCTACGTGTTCGGACGCCCTACGTGTCCAGACACCCTACGTGTTCGGACGCCCTACGTGTCCAGACGCCCTACGTGTTCGGACGCCCTACGTGTCCAGACGCCCTACGTGTTCGGACGCCCTACGTGTCCAGACGCCCTACGTGTTCGGACGCCCTACGTGTCCAGACGCCCTACGTGTCCGGACGCCCTACGTGTCCAGACACCCTACGTGTTCGGACGCCCTACGTGTCCAGACGCCCTACGTGTCCGGACGCCCTACGTGTCCAGACACCCTACGTGTTCGGACGCCTGTGTGCCTACCTGTGGTAGGAGGAGCGCCTCCAGTTCACCCCCCCCCCCCTCCTCCCCAACAAACAATGACTGAAGCGAATATCTTCTCAAAGAACTCACATGTGCCACTTCCCTCCATCTCGCCTCTCACCAAGAGTGATAATCCCATATGCTGCATACGAGTATTCATATTTCCTCAATTTGATATTCCTCTCACTGGTGCTCTTAACTACTTGCTTCACTTTGGCAGGGTTTCAAAACCTGCCTTTCTTGAATTTTTGGCAATTATGACCACACACTTTTTGCGACCACTGCCAGAGATAAATATTGACCCCTTAGAGCGGACATAAGAGCTAGCGGTGAACAAAGAAATTTCACAAAAAATATTGCTTTCTTTCATCTTGTTGCAGATTCCCTGGGGGCTCTCGCGGACCCCTGAGGGGGGCCTTTCACGGACCCCAGGACTCCCCTCCCGGACCCCAGGACCCCCCCTTCCTTCCCTCTCATAAACCCAGTTTGGGAACTGGTGATAATGTACCTGGGTCGCCACAATCACGGATGCTCCCCTGGTCATTTTATATGAAACAATCACGTGTAACTTTTGAGATTTTACAAGACTGAATACGAGAAGCTGTGATCACTTGCACTGATCCGTTTAACCCTTAATTAGGCCGTTGATGTACTCGGGCTGGTAGGCGCCGGGAGCCAGAGCGACCTATAGGCCTTGTAGGCCTAGATTATCTACCCAGTGAGTGTTGTTGATGCATCTATCTTCTATGTACTACCTATGATACAAGCCTATCTCCTCTGGTAGAAGCCTATCTCCTCTGGTAGAAGCCTCTCTCCTCTGGTAGAAGCCTATCTCCTCTGGTAGAAGCCTATCTCCTCTGGTAGAAGCCTCTCTCCTCTGGTAGAAGCCTATCTCCTCTAGTAAAAGCCTATCTCCTCTGGTAGAAGCCTCTCTCCTCTGGTAGAAGCCTCTCTCCTCTGGTAGAAGCCTCTCTCCTCTGGTAGAAGCCTCTCTCCTCTGGTAGAAGCCTCTCTCCTCTGGTAGAAGCCTCTCTCTCTGGTAGAAGCCTATCTCCTCTGGTAGAGCCTCTCTCCTCTGGTAGAAGCCTCTCTCCTCTGGTAGAAGCCTATCTCCTCTGGTAGAAGCCTATCTCCTCTGGTAGAAGCCTATCTCCTCTGGTAGAAGCCTCTCTCCTCTGGTAGAAGCCTCTCTCCTCTGGTAGAAGCCTCTCTCCTCTGGTAGAAGCCTCTCTCCTCTGGTAGAAGCCTCTCTCTCTGGTAGAAGCCTCTCTCCTCTGGTAGAAGCCTCTCTCCTCTGGTAGAAGCCTCTCTCTTCTGATTGGAGCCTATGTACTNAATGCTTCGTGAGTCTGACCCCAGGTTCGTAAGTGCTTGCGTAAACTGCTCCGTGAATCTGACCCCTGGTTCGTAAGTGCTTGCGTAACTGCTTCGTGAATCTGACCCCTGGTTCGTAAGTGCTTGCGTAACTGCTCCGTGAATCTGACCCCAGGGTTCATTATGCTTGCGTAACTGTTTCATGAATCTGGCCAAGCTTCACAAGGACTGTTTTAGTGAAATGTTATTAAAAATATTAATTATTTATTTTGTTTGCAAAATATTTCAAAATGTTGGAAAACAAACTGTCTTTTGTATTTCTAAAAGTACTTATCATAAATGGTTATATTTATTGCAAAAATGTAGCCTACAAGCTCAGTCCATTATATTAAGGGGTAGAGCTTGGACCTTGGGCCTGCGTGCCGCTCCAAACCAACAGCCTGGTGGACCAAACTCTCACAAGTCAAGCCTGGCCTCGGGCCGGGCTTGAGAGTAGAGGCCCTGGGCAGTAGAAGAACTCCCAGAACCCCATCAAGCAGGTATCAAGCAGGTAACCCAGGCAACAGTGAAGTTATTGGTTCCACCGTGCACAACAATATTGCAAGGCTAGCAGTGGTGGGTGCAACACGAACAGGTCATGCATGTTGTCTTTAATCAATGGAGAAACAATCGCCAAAACTATGCAAATATGCTTTTTTATTATTTTTACCACAGACGTGGCCGGACATTTCCAATGCTAACCAGCATATATATTTTTTCTTCTGTCCCCATGGACAGGGTGAGAGATCTTTCAACATATAGTTATCTTGAGATGATTCGGGGCTTAGTGTCCCCGCGGCCCGGTCCTCGACCAGGCCTCCACCCCCAGGAAGCAGCCCGTGACAGCTGACTAACCCCCAGGTACCTATTTACTGCTTGTAATAGTGGCATCAGGATGAAAGAAACTCTACCCGTTGTTTGCGCCGGCTCCCGGGATCGAACCCAGGACCACAGGATCACGCGCCCAGTGTTCTGTCCGCTCAGCCGCCGGCTCCCCTAGTTTAGTGAATTTGGTGAACAATCAACCACAGAAATTGAAATTGAAATTGAAATAAGTTTATTGAGGTAAAATACACACAAGGGATGAGATAGCTCAAGCTACAGAAGGTCATTGTAGTGCTTTTAAAATGGTAATCTAACATATTAATCTATTACGCTTTGCGTAATAGTGGCTTTAGGCATTGTATGTACTAACTCTATCTATAAATCCTTCAATATTTATATCACACCTTGTATGTATGTATACCTGAATAAACATTTGAATATTTTTTGAATTTTGAATATAGTTATAAGTTAAACATGCTTCAGAGTATCTTTTTTCTAGAAAATGAGCTGCGAACCACGATTCAAATCACATTTCGTGATTTGCAAAAGGCAATATCTCTCTCTTCGTTACTGGTCCCATCCCCCACGCTGCCTGAGCCAGCACGCTCAAGCGCTCGTTGTTAAAAACGTTACCCATACATAGCCAGATGATTGATAAATACATATTGGTTAAAGTCAAGAGGTTGGAGTACAGCCCGTCCTCTTGTACTACCACAACGGGCACATAAATGGTGCACTATAAACCCCCGAACCCAAGCTAATAATCTAAGCTAATGTGATACGACAGTTTCTTGTGCTTGGGAACGATCATGAGGCAACTCTCCTGGGGCCAGATTAACGAAGCAGTTACAAACCTGGGACCAGATTCACGAAGCAGTTACGCAAGCACTTACGAACGTGGGGCCAGATTCACGAAGCAGTTACGCAAGCACTTACGAACCTGGGGCCAGATTCACGAAGCAGTTACGCAAGCACTTACGAACCTGGGGCCAGATTCACGAAGCAGTTACGCAAGCACTTACGAACCTGGGGCCAGATTCACGAAGCAGTTACGAAAGCACTTACGAACTTAGTGCCAGATTCACGAAGCAGTTACGCAAGCACTTACGAACCTGAGGCCAGATTCACGAAGCAGTTACGAAAGCACTTACGAACTTAGGGCCAGATTCACGAAGCAGTTACGCAAGCACTTACGAACCTGGGGCCAGATTCACGAAGCAGTTACGCAAGCACTTACGAGCCTGGGGCCAGATTCACGAAGCAGGTACGCAAGCACTTACGAACCTGGGACCAGATTCACGAAGCAGTTACGCAAGCACTTACGAACGTGTACATCTTTCCTCAATCTTTGACGGCTTTGGTTACATTTATTAAACAATTAACAAGCATGAAAACTTGCCAATCAACTGTTGTTATTGTTATAAACAGCCTCCTGGTGCTTCGGAGCTCATTAACTTTAATAATTGTAAACAAAGCCGCCAAATATTGAGGAAAGATGGACAGGTTCGTAAGTGCTCGCGTAACTGCTTCGTGAATCTGGCCCCAGGTTCATAATGCGTGACTGCTTCGTGAATCTGGCCCCAGGTTCATAATACGTAACTGCTTCGTGAATCTGGCCCCAGGTTCATAATGCGTAACTGCTTCGTGAATCTGGCCTCAGGACTCTCTCTCCACTGTCGACCCAACAATCAACACAATTACACACAGACTAATCCATAAACTACCTCCAATAAACAAAAATCAAGTAATTTAAGCAATATAAAATTTAAGATTCAAATATTCATTAGATGGAACGTAATATTTGTTGCTTACGCCCGTCTTGCGCGGGTATTGCATAACCAAGCTCTATTCACCAACTTTCTCAATTAAAACTCAAGTGAGAATGTTTCTCATCACCAGGGTAATCTTGGCTGGCCAGGGCGTCCGTCTAGCGTAATTCTCAGCGGTTAATAGGGCGACCAACAACGTGTCAGCTGAGGTAGTCGTGGTACACTCTAGGTTAGCAGTCCTACAAGGAAGATAAAGCTGCACCAGAGGCGGGACCAAGGAGCCAAAGCTCAACCCCTGCAAGCACAACTAGGTGAGAAGGGAGAGGAGAGGAGAGAGAGAGAGAGAGAGAGAGAGAGAGAGAGAGAGAGAGAGAGAGAGAGAGAGAGAGAGAGAGAGAGAGAGAGAGAGACAGAGACAGAGAGAATGATATGATTTAATAATCATATCTAAATATATAAAATAGAATGTATGTCTGTCCCAAGTTGGAGGTCAGATACTTGTGGCTAGCACTACCCAACTTTCCAAGATGAATCCTGTTGGGTAGAGGAGTGACATAGACCAGTCGGCCCAAGTGAAATGTTTTAAGAAATATGCATTTATAGACCCCCTGTTGCAATTTTCATGAAGTCAAGTCTGAAATAGTCTCCGCATATACTGTATGCTGAGGTCTCCTGTGTGATGAAGACCTTTTGTGCCCTCTGAAATCATTTTTGCGCTACTGCTCACAGGATGAGTATGGGGTGCACTAGCCACTCCGGCGCCAGCAATCAAATCGTGGCAATAGGCGGAGGAGCAAGAGGTTGGTGAAAGGGTGGAGAACTCCGTCTTCCTAAGCCAGTTTCTCCTGTGTCAATAAAGGCCTTATTTACCGTACCGGCGCCCGTGGACCCGCTCCACACTCTCTCCCCCCGCCATCTCTATCATTTGTTTACCCTGTTTAGGGAAATGTTTGCCTTTGAATAGCCTAAGAGATTTGTCCTGCATCAATATCTAATTGAAGAACGAGAGTCTAGTCTCAAGTCAACCGTGCACCAAGGCTGGAGCCACGGTGGCAAGGTGGCAAGTGTGTACACTAAGCTGTTACCGCTTCAGGTCGAGCCCCGCTCCTGTGCCAGATAAGTACATTACGGGCTCACCATAGCCCGTGCTACTTGCCCCGCTCCTGTGCCAGGTAAGTCCACTACGGGCTCACCATAGCCCGTGCTACCTGCCCCGCTCCTGTGCCAGATAAGTCCACTACGGGCTCACCATAGCCCGTGCTACTTGCCCGCTCCTGTGCCAGATAAGTCCACTACGGGCTCACCATAGCCCGTGCTACCTGCCCCGCTCCTGTGCCAGATAAGTCCACTACGGGCTCACCATAGCCCGTGCTACTTGCCCCGCTCCTGTGCCAGGTAAGTCCACTACGGGCTCACTATAGCCCGTGCTACTTGCCCCGCTCCTATGCCAGGTAAGTCCACTACGGGCTCACCATAGCCCGTGCTACTTGCCCCGCTCCTGTGCCAGGTAAGTCCACTACGGGCTCACCATAGCCCGTGCTACTTGCCCCGCTCCTATGCCAGGTAAGTCCACTACGGGCTCACCATACCCCGTGCTACTTGCCCCACTCCTATGCCAGGTAAGTCCACTACGGGCTCACCATAGCCCGTGCTACTTGCCCCGCTCCTGTGCCAGGTAAGTCCACTACGGGCTCACCATAGCCCGTGCTACTTGCCCCGCTCCGGTGCCGGGTAAGTCCACTACGGGCTCACCATAGCCCATGCTACTTGCCCCACTCCTATGCCAGGTAAGTCCACTACGGCTCACCATAGCCCGTGCTACTTGCCCCGCTCCTGTGCCAGGTAAGTCCACTACGGGCTCACCATAGCCCGTGCTACTTGCCCCGCTCCGGTGCCGGGTAATCCACTACGGGCTCACCATAGCCCGTGCTACTTGGCCCGCTCCTGTGCCAGGTAAGTCCTACGGGCTCACCATAGCCCGGGCTACTTGCCCTGCTCCTGTGCCAGATAAGTACATTACGGGCTCACCATAGCCCGTGCTACTTGCCCCGCTCCGGTGCCAGGTAAGTCCACTATGGGCTCACCATAGCCCGTGCTACTTGCCCCGCTCCGGTGCCAGGTAAGTCCACTACGGGCTCACCATAGCCCGGGCTACTTGCCCTGCTCCTGTGCCAGATAAGTACATTACGGCTCACCATAGCCCGTGCTACTTGCCCCGCTCCTGTGCCGGTAAGTACATTACGGGCTCACCATAGCCCGTGCTACTTGCCCCGCTCCGGTGCCAGGTATGTCCACTACGGGCTCACCATAGCCCGTGCTACTTGCCGCGCTCCTTTGCCAGATAAGTCCACTACGGGCTCACCATGGCCCGTGCTACTTGCCCCGCCCCTGTGCCAGGTAAGTCCACTACGGGCTCACCATAGCCCGTGCTACTTGCCCCGCTCCTGTGCCAGGTAAGTCCACTACGGGCTCACCATGGCCCGTGCTACTTGCCCCGCTCCTGTGCCAGGTAAGTCCACTACGGGCTCACCATAGCCCGTGCTACCTGCCCCGCTCCTGTGCCAGGTAAGTCCACTACGGGCTCACCATAGCCCGTGCTACTTGCCCCGCTCCTGTGCCAGGTAAGTCCACTACGGGCTCACCATAGCCCGTGCTACTTGCCCCGCCCCTGTGCCAGGTAAGTCCACTACGGGCTCACCATAGCCCGTGCTACTTGCCCCGCTCCTATGCCAGGTAAGTTACGGGCTCACCATAGCCCGTGCTACTTGGAACTTGTTCCGAGTAGCTGAATCTATAACAACAACAACCTATGGAAGTTACGGGCTATTCATGCCCGTGCCACCTCTTGAGTGGCTTAATCTTTATCAGTTACTCGTGTCCTCAAAGAAGATAGTTATTCGTACTTTGTTTAATGAACTTGTTAATATCTTGAAATGCCTGGTTATTGGAGACGGGCAATTTTACATTTATTAAACAGTTTACAAGCATGAAAACTTGCCAATCAACTGTTGTTATTGTTATAAACAGCCTCCTGGTGCTTCGGAGCTCATTAACTGTTTAATAATTGTAAACAAAGCCGCCAAAAGATTGAGAAAAGATGGACAGGTTCGTAAGTGCTCGCTTAACTGCTTCGTGAATGTAGCCGATGGGTCCCAAGATTACCCAAAACCTTCCCCCATACTTAAGACTTCCAGGACCATCACTAGAACACGTCCTTGGGGGTTGATTTAGGGCTCATCAATTGACAACTTAATGATCATCTATATAATTATAAATTAATGGAAATAAAATGGGAACAATATTTCACTCAATTTTCCCCAAAATATACCATCCCGTCCTCCTGTTTAGACAGAACCTATTGTGACTGTCGCCAATAGTCAGAATTCGTACTTACTTACCTTTTAGATAGTAGTATACTGACTATTAAGAGAATTATTTTAAAATGAAGCTAAATGAAAAAATATTTCTAGGCCTAGTATAACACACAAATGTAGTATATTAGGCCTCAGATATCGTGTATTAGGCCTAGGGGGAGGTTAGGTAAGTGTAGTGTGTCAAATCACAAGTAAACAATGGTTTTCAGGTTTGTCCACTCAATAGTTCAGATTTCTACTTTCTAATTTCGTTGTACGTCGGTATATACGTATGTATTATATACTATATACGGTCCTCATCGTTACTATAACAACTACCAAAACAAGAGGACGGGCTATATATATATATATATATATATATATATATATATATTATATATATATATATATATATATATGCGAACAAGCCTGAATGGTCCCCAGGACTATATGCGAATGAAAACTCACACCCACACTACTGACTTACAGTCAGTGGTGTTGTAAGTCAGTGATGTTGTAAGTCAGTGTGTTGTAAGTCAGTGATGTTGTAAGTCTGTGGTGTGGTAAGTCAGTGGTGTTGTAAGTCAGTGATGTTGTAAGTCAGTGGTGTTGTAAGTCAGTGGTGTGGTAAGTCAGTGGTGTGGTAAGTCAGTAGTGTGGTAAGTCAGTAGTGTGGTAAGTCAGTGGTGTGTAAGTCAGTGGTGTGGTAAGTCAGTAGTGTGGTAAGTCAGTAGTGTGGTAAGTCAGTAGTGTGGTAAGTCAGTGTGTTGTAAGTCAGTGGTGTTGTAAGTCAGTAGTGTGGTAAGTCAGTAGTGTGGTAAGTCAGTAGTGTGGTAAGTCAGTGGTGTGGTAAGTCAGTGGTGTTGTAAGTCAGTGGTGTGGTAAGTCAGTAGTGTGGTAAGTCAGTAGTGTGGTAAGTCAGTGGTGTGGTAAGTCAGTGGTGTTGTAAGTCAGTGGTGTTGTAAGTCAGTAGTGTGGTAAGTCAGTAGTGTGGTAAGTCAGTAGTGTGGTAAGTCAGTAGTGTTGTAAGTCAGTGGTGTGGTAAGTCAGTAGTGTGGTAAGTCAGTAGTGTGGTAAGTCAGTGGTGTTGTAAGTCAGTAGTGTGGTAAGTCAGTGGTGTGGTAAGTCAGTAGTGTGGTAAGTCAGTGGTTGTAAGTCAGTAGTGTGGTAGTCAGTAGTGTGGTAAGTCAGTGGTGTGGTAAGTCAGTAGCGTGGTAAGTCAGTAGTGTGGGTAAGTCAGTAGTGTGGTAAGTCAGTAGTGTGGTAAGTCAGTAGTGTGGTAAGTCAGTGATGTTGTAAGTCAGTGGTGTTGTAAGTCAGTAGTGTGGTAAGTCAGTGGTGTTGTAAGTCAGTAGTGTGGTAAGTCAGTAGTGTGGTAAGTCAGTGGTGTGGTAAGTCAGTGGTGTGGTAAGTCAGTGGTGTGGTAAGTCAGTAGTGTTGTAAGTCAGTGGTGTTGTAAGTCAGTGGTGTGGTAAGTCAGTGGTGTGTAAGTCAGTAGTGTGGTAAGTCAGTAGTGTGGTAAGTCAGTGGTGTGGTAAGTCAGTAGTGTTGTAAGTCAGTGGTGTGGTAAGTCAGTTGTGTGGTAAGTCAGTGGTGTGGTAAGTCAGTGGTGTGGTAAGTCAGTAGTGTGGTAAGTCAGTGGTGTGTAAGTCAGTGGTGTGGTAAGTCAGTGGTGTGGTAAGTCAGTAGTGTTGTAAGTCAGTGGTGTGGTAAGTCAGTAGTGTGGTAAGTCAGTGGTGTGGTAAGTCAGTGGTGTGGTAAGTCAGTAGTGTGGCAAGTCAAATATATATATCCCTAGGACATATATATTTTCATATATATATTATATATATATATAATATTATATATATATATAGATATATATATATATATATATTATATATATATATATATATATATAATGGATGACCTGGTTATTAACTGTTGAAGAAGGAACAACATGTGAAGGGAATCGATGTTGTGTGGGCCGTGAAAGGTTTGCGAGGTGAGCCACGACACACTGCTGAGGTATACTGACGGTGGGTGCAGCGGCGCTCACCAGGGGGGGGGGTGACGGGAAGGTTAGGGTATATGGGTAGGAGAGGGTGAGGGAGAAGGGAGAAGGGAGAGAAGTGAGGTAGCAGGGAGAGGAGTGAGGGAGAGAGAGGCGCCCCAGCAACACAACATGTGGTGAGAGAGAACACCAAAGTGACCGACCAACCTCACCAATCGATGAAAGTTTTGTCTTGTGCTCAACTGGAGTCATGACGTCGCCCCTCCCTCCCCCCCTAGGACACAGCTCTGGGACACATCCTAGGACACAGCTCTGGGACACATCCCTAGGACACAGCTCTGGGACACATCCCTAGGACACAGCTCTGTGACACATCCCTAGGACACAGCTCTGGGACACATCCCTAGGACACAGCTCTGAGACACATCCCTAGGACACAGCCCTGTGACACATCCCTAGGACACAGCCCTGTGACACATCCCTAGGACACAGTCCTGGGACACATCCCTAGGACACAGCCCTGTGACACATGCCTAGGACACAGCCCTGGGACACATCCCTAGGACACAGCTCTGGGCCAGCAAACCCACACCTGTGGCAGAGGAACGCGGCACATCTCTGTGACAAAGGACCACTTATTGCGACAGTCAGTACTGGTGTCTCGTAAGTCAGTGGTGTCGTAAGTCAATGGTGTGGTAAGTCAGTGGTGTTGTAAGTCAGTGGTGTCGTAAGTCAATGGTGTTGTAAGTCAGTAGTGTTGTAAGTCAGGGGTGTCGTAAGTCAGTGGTGTTGTAAGTCAGTAGTGTGGTAAGTCAATGGTGTGGTAAGTCAGTGGTGTTGTAAGTCAGTGGTGTGGTAAGTCAGTAGTGTTGTAAGTCAGTGGTGTTGTAAGTCAGTAGTGTGGTAAGTCAGTAGTGTTGTAAGTCAGTGGTGTCGTAAGTCAATGGTGTGGTAAGTCAGTAGTGTTTAAGTCAGTGGTGTCGTAAGTCAATGGTGTTGTAAGTCAGTAGTGTGGTAAGTCAGTGGTGTTGTAAGTCAGTGGTGTTGTAAGTCAGTAGTGTGTAAGTCAATGGTGTGGTAAGTCAGTGTGTTGTAAGTCAGTGGTGTGGTAAGTCAGTAGTGTTGTAAGTCAGTGGTGTGTTAAGTCAGTAGTGTGGTAAGTCAGTGTGTGTAAGTCAGTGGTGTGGTAATCAATGGTGTGGTAAGTCAGTAGTGTGGTAAGTCAGTGGTGTTGTAAGTCAGTAGTGTGGTAAGTCAGTGGTGTCATAAGTCAGTAGTGTTGTAAGTCAGTAGTGTGGTAAGTCAGTAGTGTTTGTAAGTCAGTGTGTTGTAAGTCAGTGGGTTGTAAGTCAGTAGTGTGGTAAGTCAGTAGTGTTGTAAGTCAGTGTGGTAAGTCAGTAGTGTTGTAAGTCAGTGGTGTTGTAAGTCAGTGGTGTTGTAAGTCAGTAGTGTGGTAAGTCAGTGGTGTTGTAAGTCAGTGGTGTGGTAAGTCAGTAGTGTGGTAAGTCAGTGGTGTGGTAAGTCAGTGGTGTTGTAAGTCAGTGGTGTGGTAAGTCAGTAGTGTTGTAAGTCAGTAGTGTTGTAAGTCAGTAGTGTTGTAAGTCAGTAGTGTGGTAAGTCAGTAGTGTTGTACATCAGTGGTGTGGTAAGTCAGTGGTGTTGTAAGTCAGTGGTGTGGTAAGTCAGTAGTGTTGTAAGTCAGTAGTGTGTAAGTCAGTGGTGTTGTAAGTCAGTGGTGTTGTAAGTCAGTGGTGTGTAAGTCAGTGGTGTTGTAAGTCAGTGGTGTTGTAAGTCAGTAGTGTTGTAAGTCAGTAGTGTTGTAAGTCAGTAGTGTTTGTAAGTCAGTAGTGTTGTAAGTCAGTAGTGTGGTAGTCAGTGGTGTTGTAAGTCAGTAGTGTTGTAAGTCAGTAGTGTTGTAAGTCAGTAGTGTTGTAAGTCAGTAGTGTTGTAAGTCAGTAGTGTTGTAAGTCAGTAGTGTGGTAAGTCAGTAGTGTTGTAAGTCAGTGGTGTTGTAAGTCAGTGGTGTTGAAGTCAGTAGTGTGGTAAGTCAGTAGTGTTGTAAGTCAGTAGTGTTGTAAGTCAGTAGTGTTGTAAAGTCAGTAGTGTTGTAAGTCAGTAGTGTTGTAAGTCAGTAGTGTGTAAGTCAGTAGTGTTGTAAGTCAGTAGTGTTGTAAGTCAGTAGTGTTGTAAGTCAGTAGTGTTGTAGTCAGTAGTGTTGTAAGTCAGTAGTGTTTTAAGTCAGTAGTGTTGTAAGTCAGTAGTGTTGTAAGTCAGTGGTGGTAAGTCAGTGTGTTGTAAGTCAGTAGTGTGGTAAGTCAGTGGTGTTGTAAGTCAGAGGTGTTGTAAGTCAGTAGTGTTGTAAGTCAGTAGTGTGGTAAGTCAGTAGTGTTGTAAGTCAGTAGTGTGGTAAGTCACTTACAACACTACTGACTTACAACACTAC
>WNGS01167781.1:14486-29690 GCA_020271785.1 Procambarus virginalis | reverse complement strand
TGGTGTCCCAGCTGGGGACCCTGGTGTCCCAGCTGGGGAACCTGTGTCCCAGCTGGGGACCCTGGGTCCCAGCTGGGGATCCTGGTGTCCCAGCGGGGGACCCTGGTGTCCCAGCTGGGGACCCTGGTGTCCCAGCTGGGGACCCTGGTGTCCCAGCTGGGGACCCTGGTGTCCCAGCTGGGGACCCTGGTGTCCCAGCTGGGACTCTGGTGTCCCAGCTGGGGATCCTGGTGTCCCGGGACAGACGAAAGTTGGGGACACTTAGCGCCACCCACACGTCCCCATACCAGCACTATTAAGGAGAGAGACACCCTGGATGGACCGTCCCTTCCTGAATACTAGCCTAAGACGCCTCTTGCCACCTCCCTCTGACAGCTATCTCTCTCGCTGACAGCTATTTGTCACATCCAATTGTCTCGTTCCACAAATCGAAACTGTCTCTATTTTCCGCTTGTTACAACTTGTAATAAAGTTGTTACAGCTTGGCGTAACGTGTTTATGACGTATTAGAACGTTGTTACAACTCGCTATATTGGTTGTTATAACTGGTTAGGAGGTGTTAAAACTTGTTCGAACGTTGTACCAACGTCGTAGTTTTGGTGTGGTTTTGGTGGGAATTGTCTCGTTCTCAGCCATTTGGCCAGAAACTGACAATTTTGTTAGTTTCTTGATTTTTGTTTAGGTTGTGTTGAGCGTCGTGTACTCAGCCTAGTTGTGCTTGTGGGAGTTGAGCTCTGGCTCTTTGGTCCCGCCTCAGGTCCGTGAGTGATAACTGGTGTGTCTTGGGCAGTCCCGGCTCGCTTGGGTGGTTCTCGGGGCATTGTAGAGGTTTTAATGTGTTTATGTCAGCCTTGTGTGTGTGTCACGGCTCTTGTTCGTAAGCATTAGGTTATTTGTCAGCCGTGACTGTGGCTTCTTCCGGGCTAACATAGGCCTAAAATCGGACTTTATATCAAAGATTGTTGGAACGCCTCTAATGACTGCCAGACAGGTGACTGGTGGCCACAGGGAGTGGTCAAGGCGTCAAAGGTCGTGGTGGTGGCGACCTGTTGCTTGCTCCTGTGCTTCTTCTTGTTGTTTTATATTCAAGTACTCGGAACAAAAAGTTGCAAATAGCACGGGCTATGGTGATCCCGTAGTGGACTTACCTGGCACAGGAGCGGGGCAAGTAGCACGGGATATGGTGATCCCGTAGTGGACTTACCTGGCACAGGAGTGGAGCTGTAACTTCCCGCTCGCCCCGCCACAGTGGCTGTCAGTTAAGCTTACAGTCTCGTAAGTAAGGAAGCTCGCAAAGTTACCATCTAAATCTGATTTTTTTCTCAAATTTAATATACAAGCTGCGAGAGTTCACTTCACCATTGACCTCAGCGTCGAGGAACAACTTGAGGTTAGGCCAAGGAGAGACTTGTCTTGTAAGGGCAGCCGGTTAAGCTGTACAGAAGCACAATGTGTAGATAACACGTGCTGTGTACCCCTTTACACCACCGCCCACGTGATGGGTATGGAGTGCATAATAAAGAAAAGAAATAAATGTGGGATTACTGCCGTAAACAGCTCACACCCGCGTGATGGCTGGCCGCTCACGCCAGGCATAATATGTACGGATTTTCAAACATAAAGTTGTTGGCTCCAGAGAAACGGAGCAGAGGGCGCTTTAGGAACGCTCTCCAGGGGCGTTACTTTGTAAGATGTCTTTAGAAACACACAGAAATCACAATAGCGTGATGCATCAAATGAACAGCTTATTGACACAGCTCGAGTGCACGGGGGGGGGGGGGGAGTTGTATAAAACCCTGGTTTTTGTCGCGGAGAGACTGCAGGATCCGTTGGTAAATCAGGATGAATTACCGGTTGCAATTCTTTTACCATGTCGTAGCTCAGTCGATTAAGGCAGCGTCTTGGATCCTCTCGGACGTAGGTTCGAACCCTCGTCACGGCCCTTGTGGAATTGTCTTTAGAAAGCTTTATAAATGTGAGGAGTTGAGTGTAGGCCAAGAAGGAGCTCGAGGAGAAAGAGGGTCAAGCAGTGATGCTGTGGAGGACCGTCACAGCATCACCCAGGATCCCACCTGGAAGATACCTTCACAGGTTCTAGGAGTACTTCTACTCCTGTGCCCGGCATGACTTGGGAGAGCTTGGTCCACCAGGCTGTTGCTTGGAGCGGCTCGCAGGTCCACATATCCACCACAGCCTGGTTGGTCCGGCAGTCTTGCAGGAGCGTGTCTATTTTTTCTTGAACCTCTTTTTGCTGCTGAGACTGATGGATGCCTACTACTAAATTGTTTGCTGGTCACCTAGCAAACAATTTCTGAGTATTTCTAACACTGACTTGTGTTGATGAGCCTGTTGTAGTGAGGAATGTTTGCTGCCTTAAGAACCAGCAGCCTGTGGTAGCTGGCACACTGTCTCCAAGATTTCAGTGGTTTCGTCTGGCAGTTCTCTCGTCAAGTTGTGATCATCTTGGAGGCGATCATTTGCACCTTCGTGTTGCATGGACATTGTCAGTCTGCAACGGAGGGATGCATGCGCGCCACCTTGGAAGGGCTTCAATCACCAACGTTGCAGCAGTACTCTTAGACAACGTTTGTGTTAATGCAGGCACCACTGTACCTTAAACACGCACCTGTAATATCACTGCCATAATACACGGGGTTCAGTCGTGTGCAACATTCATATATTTCGGTCAATATATGAATATGACAAGTGATCATGGTGGCAAGATCACAGTGTTTATACCCCAGGAGGATCAGCGCTCAGATTACCATCAGTCAGCGCTCACATCACCTCAAATGTTGGCATAACGTTATTCTCCTCGTGTTCATTAGTCGTGTAGTGGAGCCAGTGTGTAGTGGAGCCAGTGTGGTGTTAGAGGCGTGTAATCTCGGGACGTTATGTGTGTCAACTCGTGTCCGTCAGGTTACCTTCCTTCCACTCCCTATTATCTCTCAACATTCAGTAAATGAGATAGCTTGTTATATGTGTATGATATGTGGCACGACAGCACTCACATACATCTTCTTCATGTGCAGGCGAGGAGTCACAATAACGTGGCTGAAGAATGTTGACCAGACAACACACTAGAAAGTGAAGGGACGACGACGTTTCGGTCCGTCCTGGACCATTCTCAAGTCGATTGTGAATGACTTTAATTCAGTCCACAATGGACTTGAGAATGGTCCAGGACGAACCGAAACGTCGTCGTCCCTTCACCTGCTAGTGTGTGGTCTGGACAACAATCGTCTTCATTTCTTTGTGGTTCTTTGTATTTGTTGTGAATGTGTTTTGTGACGTTTTCAATGTCTACATAAATAATATATCAGGTTCAAAACAATTGGTTTCATTGTATGAGGATTTGTCCAAATGTCACATTTGATGAACATTTGTGTAAAAGAACAAACACTGACTGTATCATGTACTATACTTATTATTTACTCAACGTTTCCAACCTATAAGTTTCATTCTCAAGTGAAGTATGACATGTTGTTTTAGAGTCAGCTACTGGCAACAAAACGTTTCAAGTAGCACGGGCTATAGTGAGCCCGTAGTGGACTTACCTGGCACAGGAGCGAGGCTGTAACTGCCGAATGACACAATGTTGTGTCATGAATGAGAGAACACGAGGCAGCCTTCATAACACTGGCAAGTCTGCTACATACAATATTACATCAGGTAAAGGGCGAAAGAAATCCAACTAGAAGAAAAGTGAGGCGAAGGGCCAATAAACTAAGCATAGGAGTATACACACACATATACCTCGCATCACTTGTACACGGTTCTTACGGGGCTATTCATGCCCGTGCCTCCTATTGGGTAGCTTAATTTTCAACAATCTGTAAAAGGATCTCAGTTCGTTTCGGCGTGTGTTAGGAGGTGTGAGGTGTATAAAAAGCAGGCCAAACCCGACGGAGAACCCTTCACAACAGTGGAAAGTGGTGTACATGTACACCTGCCACATGTACACCTGCCACATGTACACCTGCCCACTTGAAGCATGTAACCTTCAATCTAAGTACATATAGGTAAGACGTCGACCACGCTAACGAGGCGTTTGACCTGTCATCTTCCATCAGGTGTCTCTAAACAATCACTTGAGACAAGCTCAGAGCATCACCCTGTCAAGAGAACTGGGAACTATTAGGGGAAAGCGCCAAGCCATCACGACTATATAGCACTGGGAAGGGGTCAGGATAAAGATTTGGGATGGGACGGCGGGAAGGAATGATGCCCAACCACTTGTGGACGGTCGGGTATTGAACGCCGACCTGCATGAAGCCAGACCGTCGCTCTACCGTCCTGTCGAAGTGGTTGATCACCCTGACGAGAGAAATGCTGATACAAGCACTGGTGTATTAGGTCAACACTAAGACGTGAGGAGACTACACATTCTTGAAGCCTCATTCATGTTGTTCTTATAAAAGAGCAACAGTCAACCATAAACACCCAAGTAACAGCATTAACCACTCTCCCCACCATGAGTGACAACCTAACCTAACCTAACCTAACCTAACCTAACCTAACCACTCTCCCCACCATGAGAGTGACAACATTGATATATCTTGCCCAACCACTTGGGGCTGGACGCTAGAGCGACGGTCTCCCTTCATGCAGGTCGGCGTTCAATCCCCGACAAGTGGTTGGGCACCATTTCTTTCCCTCCGTCCCATCCCATATCCTTATCCTGACCCCTTCCCAGTGCTATATAGTCGTAATGGCTTGGCGCTTTCCCCCCCTGATTGTTCAGTTCAAAGTCATGTACGTTATACAGTGAGTGTTTGGTCTTTTGGTCAAACCTTCATCAAATATGACATCAGGAGAGACACTCTTCCAACTAAAGCAAGAAGCCAGATTCACGAAGTAGTTACGCAAGCACTAACGAACCTGGGGCCACATTCACGAAGCAGTTACGCAAGCACTTACGAACCTGGGGCCAGATTCACGAAGCAGTTACGCAAGCACTAACGAACCTGGGGCCAGATTCACGAAGCAGTTACGCAAGCACTTACGAACCTGGGGCCAGATTCACGAAGCAGTTACGCAAACACTAACGAACCTGGGGCCAGATTCACGAAGCAGTTACGCAAGCACTACCGAACCTGGGGCCAGATTCACGAAGCAGTTACGCAAGCACTTCCCAACCTGAGGCCAGATTCACGTAGCCGTTACGCAAGCACTTACGAACCTGTACATCTTTCCTCACTCTTTGGCGGCTTTGTTTACAATTATTAAACAGTTAATGAGCTCCGAAGCACCAGGAGGCTGTTTATAACAATAACAACAGTTGATTGGCAATTTTCATGCTTGTAAACTGTTTAATAAATGTAACCAAAGCCGTCAATGATTGAGGAAAGATGTACACGTTCGTAAGTGCTTGCGTAACTGCTTCAAGAATCTGGCCCCAGGTTCGTAAGTGCTTGCGTAACTGCTTCGTGAATCTGGGCCAAGAGCACTATTGAAAGGGATAGAAGCCCCTAAACAAAAAAATAAACAAGGAATATGAAGTCATATTTACGAATTGAGTCTGAATGATAACTGGCTGCCAATATCAACACCTGTAATATTATTCACAGCCCACTTAACATCTATAAGTAAATATTCAACAGCTGTAATATACAGAGGTGTTAAGTGCATAATGAGATACACCACAGGTAATTTAGCGTTGAGGTGAGCTTGTAGTTTGAGTCAGTATTCCCTTATCTCCACAAGTCAACATTCCTTCACCATTTTTTTTTCTCTCAGGAGCTTCACAGGTTATTAACTCCTGTGGAAATGCTGAGCATTCCAGCAGCTATGTGATGATGGGCCCTTAACTCCAAGATGATGGGCTCACCAGCTCCAAGACGATGGGCCCCCCACCTCCAAAGATGGACCCCCACCTCAAAGACGATGGGCCCCCACACCTCCAAGATGATGGGCCCCCCACACCTCCAAGAAGATGGGCCCCCACAACTCCAGATGATGGACCCACCACCTCCAAAGATGATGGGGCCCCCACACCTCCAGAAGATGGGCCCCTACACCTCCAAGAAGATGGCCCCCACCTTCAGAAGATGGACCCCCACACCTCCAAGATGATGGGCCCACCACCTCCAAGAAGATAGGCCCCACACCTCCAAGAAGATGGGGCCCCCACCTCCAAGAAGATGGGCCCCCCATACCTCCAAGATGATGGGCCCACCACCTCCAAGAAGATGGGCCCCCACACCTCAAGAAGATGGGCCCCCCCATACCTTCAAGATGATGGGCCCACACCTCCAAGAAGATGGGCCCCCACACCTCCAAGAAGATGGGCCCCTACACCTCCAAGAAGATGGCCCCCACACCTCCAAGAAGATGGGCCCCCACACCTCCAAGAAGATGGGCCCCCCATACCTCCAAGATGATGGGCCCCCACACCTCCAGAAGATGGGCCCCCCATACCTCCAAGATGATGGGCCCCCACACCTCCAAGAAGAGGGCCCCCACACCTCCAGAAGATGGGCCCCCCATACCTCCAAGAAGATGGGCCCCCACACCTCCAAGAAGATGGGCCCCCCCATACCTCCAAGATGATGGGCCCCCTACCCCTATACCCCCAGTCCAAGATGATGGCCCCCACCTTCAAGAAGATGGACCCCCACACCTCCAGATGATGGGCCCTCCATACCTCCAAGATGATGGCCCCCCATACCTCCAAGATGATTGGCCCCCCATACCTCCAAGATGATGGGCCCCCACCTTAAAGAAGATGGACCCCCACACCTCCAAGATGATGGGCCCCGCACCTCCAAGAAGATGGGCCCCCACACCTCCAAGAAGATGGGCCCCCACACCTCCAAGATGATGGGCCCCCACCTCCAAGAAGATGGGCCCCCAACCTCCAAGAAGATGAGCCCCCACAACTCCAAGAAGATGGCCCCCACACCTCCAAGATGATGGGCCCCCACACCTCCAAGAAGATGGGCCCCCCACCTCCAAGAAGATGGGCCCCGCACCTCCAAGAAGATGGGCCCGCACCTCCAAGAAGATGGGCCCCGCACCTCCAAGAAGATGGGCCCCGCACCTCCAAGAAGATGGGCCCCGCACCTCCAAGAAGATGGCCCCCCACACCTCCAAGGAAGACGGGCCCTCCACCCTAAACATTCAGGCCGTAAGAGTTTAACACGTCAGCCTGGCCTTCTCAAAACTGCTGGTGCAGTAATGAAGATCTAGGAATCCAGACATCTTGGCAGACTGCTTCACTCAACGCCAACTGTTTCTTCTATGTCAAGATCCAGTATTTACGCAACTTCTGTCCTTCCAAACATGGAGGATTATGAGACTGGGGCCAGATTCACGAAGCAGTTACGCAAGCACTTACGAACGTGTACATCTTTCCTCAATCTTTGGCGGCTTTGTTTACATTATTAAACAGTTTACAAGCATGAAAATTTGCCAATCAACTGTTGTTATTGTTATAAACAGCCTCCTGGTGCTTCGGAGCTCATTAACTGTTTAATGATTGTAAACAAAGCCGCCAAAGATTGAGGAGAGATGTACAGGTTCGTAAGTGCTTCCGTAACTGCTTCGTGAATCTGGCCTCTGGTTACTAGGGATCATCACTGGCTCCGACTAGGATAATACCTCACACACACACATGTCAGTCTGTGTACACACACACACCTGTCAGTCTGGTGTACACACACACACACCTGTCAGTCTGGTGTACACACACACACACCTGTCAGTCTGGTGTACACACACACACCTGTCAGTCTGTGTACACACACACACCTGTCAGTCTGGTGTACACACACACACACACCTGTCAGTCTGATGAACACACACACACACACACCTGTCAGTCTGGTGTACACACACACACCTGTCAGTCTGGTGTAACATACACACACACACCTGTCAGCTTCAACACCCACAACACAAACACACACCTCTCAGCTTCAACACCCACAACACAAACACACACCTGTCAGTCTGGTGTACACGCACACATACACCTGTCAGTCTGGTAAATATATCTTAACTTTTCTTCATAACTTCAAGAAGAAGCGTCAAAGTATTATAAACTATTATTAATACTATTTATAAAGTATTATAACCCACTCCCCGTTCCCGTGGCAGGAACACTGTTCACAAGACAAACATGACATTAGCAGCAGCAGCACAGCTACGACACACGTCTAAACATCGTCACAATAATCAAGACAGGACTAAACGCTGGTACAGGGGGGGGGAGGGGGGGAGGGATTGTCAGCAATGTTTCCTGACATCCTTAAGTCATGCACTGACGACGTCAGCAAATACAGCAGTCCGTCCTTGCCAACGTCAAGAAAATGTTGTACTAAGGTCCCCCTAAAACCACAGAGGACCCAAAACAGAAACGGGACAGTATGTCAATCTCGAGAGCCGGTGCCATTTTTTTTTTTTTTTTTACAGCCCGCTCCTGTGCCAGGTAAGTCCACTACGGGCTCACCATAGCCCGTGCTACTTGCCCCGCTCCTGTGCCAGGTAAGTCCACTACGGGCTCACCATAGCCCGTGCTACTTGCACCGCTCCTGTGCCAGGTAAGTCACTACGGGCTCCCCATAGCCCGTGCTACTTGCCCCGCTCCCTGTGCCAGGTAAGTCCACTACGGCTCACCATAGCCAGTGCTACTTGCAACTTTTAGGTCCGAGTTGTTGAATCTAAACAACAACACAACAACAACAGCATCATTTTCTAGTACAACGAGTCGAAGAGACGCAACTGGTATCATTCTTGGCGGGGGGGGGGGCAGATTCACGAAGCAATTACGCAAGCATTTACGAACCTGGCGCCAGATTCACGAAGCAGTTACGCAAGCACTTACGAACCTGCGCCAGATTCGCGAAGCAGTTACGCAAGCACTTACGACCTGTCCATCTTTTCTCACTCTTGCTTGGCGGCTTTGTTTACAATAATTAAACAGTTAATGAGCTCCGAAGCACCAGGAGGCTGTTTATAACAATAAAACAGTTGATTGGCAAGTTTTCATGCTTGTAAACTGTTTAATAACTGTAACCAAAGCCATCAATGATTGAGGAAAGATGTACACGTTCGTAAGTGCTTGCGTAACTGCTTCGTGAGTCTGACCCCAGGTCGTAAGTGCTTGCGTAACTGCTCCNCGGCTCTGGCACTGTCGTGGTCGGCTCTGGCACTGCCCTGGTCGGCTCTGGCACTGCCCTGGTCGGCTCTGGCACTGCCGTGGTCGGCTCTGGCACTGTCGTGGTCGGTTCTGGCACTGCCCTGGTCGGCTCTGGCACTGTCGTGGTCGGCTCTGGCACTGCCCTGGTCGGCTCTGGCACTGCCGTGGTCGGCTCTGGCACTGTCGTGGTCGGCTCTGGCACTGCCGTGGTCGCTCTGGCACTGCCCTGGTCGGCTCTGGCACTGCCCTGGTCGGCTCTGGCACTGCCGTGGTCGGCTCTGGCACTGCCCTGGTCGGCTCTGGCACTGCCGTGGTCGGCTCTGGCACTGCCCTGGTCGGCTCTGGCACTGCCGTGGTCTGCTCTGGCACTGCCGTGGTCGGTTCTGGCACTGCCCTGGTCGGCTCTGGCACTGTCGTGGTCGGCTCTGGCACTGCCGTGGTCGGCTCTGGCACTGTCGTGGTCGGCTCTGGCACTGTCGTGGTCGGCTCTGGCACTGCCGTGGTCGGCTCTGGCACTGTCGTGGTCGGCTTTGGCACTGTCGTGGTCGGCTCTGGCACTGTCGTGGTCGGCTCTGGCACTGTCGTGGTCGGCTCTGGCACTGTCGTGGTCGGCTCTGGCACTGCTGTGGTCGGCTCTGGCACTGTCGTAGTCGGCTCTGGCACTGTCGTGGTCGGCTCTGGCACTGCCGTGGTCGGCTCTGGCACTGTCGTGGTCGGCTCTGGCACTGCCCTGGTCGGCTCTGGCACTGTCGTGGTCGGTTCTGGCACTGCCGTGGTCGGCTCTGGCACTGCCGTGGTCGGCTCTGGCACTGTCGTGGTCGGCTCTGGCACTGCCCTGGTCGGCTCTGGCACTGCCGTGGTCGGCTCTGGCACTGTCGTGGTCGGCTCTGGCACTGCCCTGGTCGGCTCTGGCACTGTCGTGGTCGGTTCTGGCACTGCCGTGGTCGGCTCTGGCACTGCCGTGGTCGGCTCTGGCACTGTCGTGGTCGGCTCTGGCACTGCCCTGGTCGGCTCTGGCACTGCCGTGGTCGGCTCTGGCACTGTCGTGGTCGGCTCTGGCACTGCCGTGGTCGGCTCTGGCACTGTCGTGGTCGGCAGGGAAGGAGCTGACATATGAGGACGGTGAAGGAATAGTTCCCAACCACTCGCGTCAACGGGGATCGAATAGACAAAAAAATTAGTTTGTCTCTGAGCAATTCGAAGGTGTCAGATCTCTCATGACACACTAGGAACTGGTGTCACACTAGGAACTGGTGTCACACTAATGACACACTAGGAACTGGTGTCACACTAATGACACACTAGGAACTGGTGTCACACTAATGACACACTAGGAACTGGTGTCACACTAATGACACACTAGGAACTGGTGTCACACTAATGACACACTAGGAACTGGTGTCACACTAATGACACACTAGGAACTAGAGTGTCACACTAATGACACACTAGGAACTGGTGTCACACTAATGACACACTAGGAACTAGAGTGTCACACTAATGACACACTAGGAACTAGAGTGTCACACTAATGACACACTAGGAACTAGCGTCACACTAGGAACTAGAGCGTCACACTAATGACACTAGGAACTAGAGTGTCACACTAATGACACACTAGGAACTAGTGTCACACTAGGAACTAGTGTCACACTAATGACACACTAGGAACTAGTGTCACACTAGGAACTAGTGTCACACTAGGAACTAGAGTGTCACACTAATGACACTAGGAACTAGAGTGTCACACTAATGACACACTAGGAACTAGAGTATCACACTAATGACACACTAGGAACTAGAGTGTCACACTAATGACACACTAGGAACTAGTGTCACACTAGGAACTAGAGTGTCACACTAATGACACTAGGAACTAGAGTGTCACACTAATGACACACTAGGAACTAGAGTGTCACACTAATGACACACTAGGAACTAGAGTGTCACACTAATGACACACTAGGAACTAGAGTGTCACACTAGGAACTAGAGTGTCACACTAATGACACACTAGGAACTAGAGTGTCACACTAATGACACACAAGGAACTAGAGTATCACACTAATGACACACTAGGAACTAGAGTGTCACACTAATGACACTAGGAACTAGAGTGTCACACTAATGACACACTAGGAACTAGTGTCACACTAGGAACTAGAGTGTCAAACTAATGACACTAGGAACTAGAGTGTCACACTAATGACACACTAGGAACTAGAGTGTCACACTAATGACACTAGGAACTAGAGTGTCACACTATTGACACACTAGGAACTAGAGTGTCACACTAATGACACACTAGGAACTAGAGTGTCACACTAGGAACTAGAGTGTCACACTAATGACACACTAGGAACTAGTGTCACACTAATGACACACTAGGAACTAGTGTCACACTAGGAACTAGAGTGTCACACTAATGACACACTAGGAACTAGTGTCACACTAGGAACTAGAGTGTCACACTAATGACACTAGGAACTAGAGTGTCACACTAATGACACACTAGGAACTAGAGTGTCACACTAATGACACACTAGGAACTAGAGTGTCACACTAATGACACACTAGGAACTAGAGTGTCACACTAGGAACTAGAGTGTCACACTAATGACACACTAGGGACTAGAGTGTCACACTAATGACACACTAGGGACTAGAGTGTCACACTAATGACACACTAGGGACTAGAGTGTCACACTAATGACACACTAGGAACTAGAGTGTAACACTAATGACACACTAGGAACTAGAGTGTCACACTAATGACACACTAGGAACTAGAGTGTCACACTAATGACACACTAGGGACTAGAGTGTCACACTAATGACACACTAGGAACTAGAGTGTAACACTAATGACACACTAGGAACTAGAGTGTCACACTAATGACACACTAGGAAGCTTCAGTCCTGTCCTCACGTTAATCATTCTTGAGCATCTTGGGGCACCAAGAGTCACCTTCAGGGCTTCATTCTGTATTACTTCTAATTTGTTCAAACTGAAGGTAATTAGGTGCAAGGCATGACAATTACGGGTCTAATAAATCATGTAAAATAGTCTAAGATATTCTTGTTACAGAGATTATAAGACCGGATTCAACTCTCTTAGTAGGAACGGAATCCAATACAGCTTTCAGCCGAGTCAGAGTTCTTGTTAGAATAATTAGAATGCAAATGTCATCAGCATAAATGAAAACATAAATCAGCATAAACTGATGAGTTTCGTCAGTTAGTGTGGGAATGTCAACTATAATGACCAAACTACACATCACAAGATGAGGAGACGACGACGTATCGTTCCATCCTGGAGCCAGATTCACGAAGCAGTTACGCAAGCACTTACGAACCTGGGGCCAGATTCACGAAGCATTTACGCAAGTACTTACGAACGTGCACATCTTTCCTCAATCTTTGACGACTTTGGTTACATTTATTAAACAGTTTACATTACGGGCTATTCATGCCCGTGCCACCTCTTGGGTGGCTTAATCTTTATCAATCAATCAATCAACTCCAACAGAGGCTACTTGTTCTAAGAATAGGTCTGTGTTTGCTGTGTCAAAAGGTGTCTAAAGATCAATAATGCCGCGTGAAAGCTTTCTCCCTGCCTAATGAAATATTCATTAACACAAGTCTGAGGGCTTCTTCCGGGAATGACACCATACGGTATAAGAGTAGGTTGGATTCTATTTACTATATTGTTTATTAACATAGAAATAAATCTGAAATTGATGCAGGTACCTTAGACTATATGAAGGGTTTACATAGTGTGGGACAAGAACCTGCTAAGATATTCCCATTCTCGCAGAATGGTTAGATTATGTTCAACTTTAGAGATCTGTTGAACATAACCATATGTTCAACAGATCTCTCACCCGGTCCATAGAGGACAGAAGAAAATGTGTAAATACTGGTTAGCATTGTAAATGTCTGGCCACGTCTGTGGTAAAAATAAATAAATAAATAATTGGTTAGTCAGAATGAGTTATGTGATCAGTTGCCTGCATTGCAAACCTTTGCATGCATTACGAAATCCTCAAGAACACAGGAAGGAATAAACCGACTTCTCTATCTCCTTGAATAATACATTGTATTTTGACGTAAACAAGAAAAGCCCCAAAGTCAAAAACTGGTATAGAATACAATAGCGTTGTTGTTGTTGTTTTCAAGATTTGCTACGTGGATCAAAAAGTTCCAAGTAGCACGGGCTATGGTGAGCCCGTAGTGCAACAGCGGCTCGCTAAACTGACAGAACTGTCCCCCCCCTAGTCGTGGTGCCTCTGTTAGGTTACGGGGCAATTTAGTACATCATTTTTCTGACGCTGTGACAACTGGAGATGACGAGCTGAATAAACAGTAAGCAACAGTCTAAGAAGACAGGCGTTGTAGAGTGTGTCAGAGAGCCACGATCACTCCACCTGCAGGAATATATATATACGGGCTCACCATAGCCCGTGCTACTTGGAACTTTTTTGTTCCCAGTAGCTGAATCTATAACAACAACAACAACCTGCAGGTGTATTGCAAACAAAAATTCATTTACCCGGTTAAAAAAAAAATCAAGTTAGAGGGTATAAGTGGACTTGGTGAAGTCTCTTGTAGAGGACGTGTAGAGGACGTGTAGATGACGTGTACAGAACGTGTAGAAGACGTGTAGATGACGTGTACAGAACGTGTAGAGGACGTGTAGAGGACGTGTAGAGGGCGTGTAGAGGACTTTAGAGGACGTGTAGTAAAGTCCTCTGACCTGCTGAGAGTACATACAAGTTGTTGACCAGACCACACACTAGAAGGTGAAGGGACGACGACGTCGTCGTCCCTTCACCTTCTAGTGTGTGGTCTGGTCAACATACTTCAGCCACGATATTGTGACTCCTCGTCTACATACAAGTTATTATTCATTAAGGTCTTGATGAGTTATGTGTGCGGGGTGTCTGATGGTAGTGTGAGGACTTGTGCCAGAGTAGTGAGGACTTACCTACTCATGAAGGAGTGTGTGGGGAAGTGTTGACATTAGTATTGTTAATCAGTAGTAAAGTATGATTCACCTTCGTGAAGTGTCAAAGATTATTTCCATGGCGCGTGAAGCCAATTTCCTCGTTAATGAAAACAATTTTGTTTAAAGTATTTAGGCACCACAATTTATGAGAATAAGTATCGGAGTCGCAGGAAATGAGCAGGAATAACTTGCGTCACATTGAGATGAGTTTTCAAATTTATGAGTGATACATTAACTCCCAAGCACCTATGGTTATTACTATGCAAAGAGGTGTCATAGGAATTGTGATACAGTGAGTGCTTGCTGCCAGATTTGATCTTTTGATGGGCTCATGAGTTGAGGAGTTTTACTGTGAAAAAAGACAATTAACCTGGGAAGGGAAGGGAAGATTAACCTAACCTGCTTGTTCTCAACACTACACATGTTGTGTACGTGTATAGATGGTGCTGTAGTCACCAGGAGTGTGTGTATATATGGTTTACAAGTTCAATTGAAAGTTCATTGACACAGCTGCAAGACCGAATGGAGCACGTATTTTAATACTGGGAGACTTTAAGAAGAAGATGGAGAGACTTTCCTGCTAGTTGAAGCAGGAAAGATCAACTTGCTAAACTAACGTGTAGGTTGATCCCGAAGATAGAAGGGACGTAATCAAGCCGGCAGACTCCCCTTTCAACTCTGAATAAGAACAAGTCAATTAGGAACCCATCTTATTAACGAGTATTGTACCTGAAGCATCTGGTGACAGTAATACTGAGGATGTCATAAGGAAAGAAACAAGAAGTACAAGGCTGGAGGGAAGGAAAATTTTCGATACTATTTGACACAGAATTCAGATAAATTCCCACATGGAAAAGACACATTTTCTGAGCCAGAAATGCTGAGATGCCGTCGACAAATTCGTCCCGGAAGAATTGTTTCAAGACAGAATCGACAGAGAGGCGTATTCTGTGGGGACACAATTCACAATCTGAGCAAATGTGAGAACCAAAGAACAAGTAACCCACCGAAGAACAACAAAGAACAATGCGGACTGTTCACGTGCTTATAAGCA